>MU735631.1:103048-156133 GCA_026770625.1 Nicotiana glauca
TGTTCATGATTAATAAAGTGAGTCGGTAAATTTGTATGAAGCATAAACAGAAGGGATTCCATCAATAGGGGAAGTCATTACCTTAGCTTGTCTCTCATATTTGTCTACAACCTTAGTTATTTAGTTATAGATTGTTATTTTTCTATAATTTTAGTTCATAAAGAGACCTCAACAGTGATTCAAAAGTATTTGGAAGCTGGTTCTAAAGAATTTAGTGGGTCTAAAGGTAGCAGTTGATAGGATTGAATCTCTGTGGATTCGACCCTGGGCGTAATACTCGGGTTTTATTTGCAACGTCCGCAGAATCCTATTTAGAGGATATACTCGGGAGTGATCAGATTTCAAATATTATTGTATTTTAACTTGAGGTTGTTGTAGAAAACCATAACTTCAAGTGCTGGATCCGTTGTTCGTCTCATATTTGTCCTAACCATTAACAAAGTTCCATTACCAAATGAGTAAAATATATCGTCTCATTTTTACCCTTATCATCAACAGAGTTCCAGTGTGAAAAGAATAAATTTTACATGTCAATCGAAGCATAGCTACCTTTAGTTAACAGTGCGAATACCATGTTAATGCTCCTGCAGTGAGGGTTTCGCCATACATTTTCAGCAAAATGGAAGATATATGTTCCTTGGCAAGGTCGTTGCCTATTACGGTGGTGACATAATGAGTCACATGATCTTCGGGGTAGGTTGTGCTGTCATATATACTAAGGTAGGGCAGCATTTTAAAGGTTTTTGGCATAGCATGTGGGATTGTGTCATCACTGTATGGGTGTTCAATGAATCGACTAGCGTCTCTCTTTGGAAACAACTTGGGAACACTCGATATTTAATAGACCCTTTCTTGCTGTTCTTTTATTTGATCTCGGAGTGCCTTGTTCTCATTCTCCATTTCCTCCATCATTTTCAAAATGGTTGTGAGGACGTTATCACATGCACTATTAATGACATTGTGAGTAATACCTGTTGTTGGAGGAGGAAGTTAGTTGCACTGCTCGTCTACTGGTTGTATAGTGCAAGCCCCTGTGTTTTCTGCAGTTGTGTCCCGGGCTGGCTTGGTGAGGATGCTGGTTAGAAAGTCAGCTAGCCATGCTTCGAGGATTTTTTTCTTACAGCTGGGGCGTCTCCTCCCCATAGATGTGGAGGCTCCCTTACCAAGAGATTTTATGATGCTGCAGAGAGGAGGCGGTGACCTACAGCGCCTAGGGGAGGCATTGGGAGTTGCGTCTTCGTCTGCCGTTTCACAGCTTTCGTTGATGACGTTAATGAGGTTAGTTGGAAGGTCACTTATTATTCTCGTCCTTTATTCTCGGTTACCTGCCATGTTGGGATTTATAAATACAAAGAAATTAGTTTTTTTTTTGCTTTTCTTTCTTATGTTAGTGATCTGTGTTGGTTGTAGATCCAGAAGAAACTAAAATCTTAACTGAGAAATCCTCACAGATGGCACCAAATTGTTTGACCTAAAAATATAACTTTTGGTTCAAATAATTAAATTTATGTGATGATGGGTTAAACCTAGTTAATAATAATATTTCTAGATGTGGGCTCCAAAAAATAATTAATATCAAATAGATATGGTGGTAGGTTGACAGCAATGTGGAATAACTATTTCAAAAAGTATGAGCAATAATGTAGCATTTAATAATAAGAAATAATAATAAATGGTATTTAAGTAAATAAGATAAGTGATTCACCCAATAAAGAATGAACTAGATGGCTGTTCCTTCTGACAATGATAAGTGACAGATAAATCCTAGAATGTTCGAATTATTCTTGGATCTGATGGAAAAGTATGGAATAATATGAACGGGAATCTTGATGAAAAGGTAGTGTTTGTATCTTAGTAAGAGAGAGAGAGAGAATCTTTTGTCAAAGGTCTATTTTTATCAAATGAATGTCACATGACCCATATCATTGTCTTTTGTTTTCTATTTATATGAGGCATTCTTTTAGTAAACGCTAATAGTGCAAATGCAGAGAATATCCACTAGAATATTCTCTGTAATATCCTATTTTGAAAACTAGTCATTACAGCCTCATCAATAGTACTCGACCTCAACCATTGTTGACATTTCTACCATGAATCTCGCTGCTTCCTAGTCGACCTCGACTGACGACGGCTCAAGGATTCTTTCTTTAGTGTTACATTGTCTTAAATATTCTAGGATAAATCTTGACCCATACAGTTAGTCCCTCCACTTAGTGAGGCCAGCATGCGGGCTTGATGAGCGGATTCCATTTACTGCAGTTGAAATGATGGGATGAGCTGACCATATTGTGATGATTGGGGCGAGCTGACAACGTGGCCCTTTGTGGGCCGCAAAGTCTAGAGTAGTGCGGTCCATGAATCAGGGTAACGTTATGATGTCATACGTCACTATGATATATTTTCCTGATGTGTTGCTTCGTTTCGCGTGCATCTTTTGATTGAATATACCGCTTCGGTTACGGTGCCAACTAATGATGATCAATTTCTCAATTTCGATGTTTGAATTTATATAAATAGGGGGTGTGTGTATAATTTTAACCTTTACAAAATCCTAGCACCAAACTCTATAACTTCTTCTTCCTCCTCTATTGTTGTGCATCTTTTTTTCCTGTTCCAACGATCCCTATCGTTTTTAATATTTTGTTGTTTAATACCTTCCTTTTTTTAGTTGAAAATATGTCTAACATATCTTCTGAGCCTAGCGAGGGAAGTGACCCGGTCCCTCTGGAGATTCTTCTTCCTTCTCATGCAAAGAATGTTCCCCACTGCCGCAGAGGACCGAAGCTTCCCGACTATGGAAGAGATAGCCCCTCGCAATCCCGATGTCAGGTCTGATTTCTTGAAACTGCCTGAAGCCAAATCCAGAACCTTTAAATTGGTGATGAAGGAGGATGATTTGTTAGAGCTTAGGGCAAAGTATGACCTTCCTGACCACGTCGAATTGATACCTGTCGGGTGGGATGCGGTGCAACACCACCATTCTGGGTATTGCGCAATCTACGTCTACCCATTTCATGTCGGCTACAATTTTCCGCTCCTCCCGCTGGCGGAGGAATTCTGTTTCTTCTACGATTTTTGCCCAGCTCAACTCGCATCATATGTTTACAAGCTCATAAGGATGCTCACCAAACTGAGTTGGCCGGGGTTGAGATCACACTTCGCATCTGATGCACCTGTTCACCCTCAACTTTTATAGGGGGAAAATGTTGAATCTCCGTCATCGAAAAGGCAAATGCATGGTGGTGAAGATGGACGATAAGGCTAACCGCCAGTTCTGGACAACATTTTCTTAGTGGGAACTGAGGACGTGGTAGCCAACGTTGATAACTTTTACTGAAGCTTGGAATTGCACTCGTAAGCACCTCACTCCCTTACACGTAGGTACTTGGTTTATTTTGATTAGTTGTGGATTTTGACTCCTCGTCCTTTTTATGCATCCAAGACCTCGACTCCCCTTTTGCTCGAGGACATTTTTGGTTGGGTCAGTCAGCTTTTCCCTTTCATTGCGGTGATCCGTGAGTGACCAGGCTACTTTAAGAGGTTTGGTTCGGATCGATGGAAGAGGAAAAGGCATAGACGAATATGGCTACTAAACGGGTTCAAAAATTGATGTTGGAGTACCGAGGATGATAAAGGAAGGGTTTACCCAACTCGGGGTAATGTTGGAGGGATCTATTGAAGAATACTGAGAACGTAGTCCCTGACCTCGTCCCTCTTTACTCCGACATAGAGGGCTAAACTATCAAAGAGCTGGACAATGTTACCTTGTCGAGGAGGGTAGACAACCTTGATCTCAAGGTGAGTATTCTAGGTCTTATTTTTTCTGTCTGTTTATGTTGTTTTTTGTTTAGTGCGTTGCCTTTGTTAGCGGAGGCATTCTCATTTTTGCTTTCCTTCTCTTTCTTTATTTTTATGACTGCAGATCATGATCTCGGAGCTTGAAAGCACCCAACGGGAGATGAAGCGTATGACAATATTTACAAGGTTGCAACACAAATATCTTGAGTATCGCATCAAGTACTTGGAGTTACGAATGCGGTTTGGTGAGGGCGAAAACTTGCAAGCCCTTCGTGATGAATTGAAGGAGAGGGATGACGAGTTGGTGAGAGTTATCGAGAAGTGCAGTGTCCTTAAGGGGACTTTAAGAAGTAAGGGGGGAGATTTCGAAGCCAGTAGAGCTGTAGAGGCCCAATGTGGCGACCTCCAGACGTAAGTGATCGAGCTACATAGGTAAATGGAAGAGTTTTGGCGAAGTCTCCGAGAAATAGAGTGATCTTGAGAAGGCGGAGTCTTCTCGTTTGGAGGCTTGGAGAAAATAGGAGATGTTAGAGTTGTCAAATAGGACTCTTCGGGCTGAGCGGGACATTGACCAATCTATAAAAAAAGTCCAAAGAAGATAGATTGGAGGAGAGGATATGAGAGCTAGAAAAAGACAACTCCCTCCTCCAGGACTAGTGGCCGTCTTAGAGGCTGAAAAGGCTCAACTACTTGCATAGCCATCTTCCTCTCGCACATCAAATTTCCTAGATGCCTCGTGGGAAGTACACGAGGAAAGTATTCGTATTGATGCTCAGGTGGACGTGTTTCAAGATTGTATAAGGTGGGGTCCGTTTCTCTGGACGCCCTTAATGATGTTCGTGTTTATGCCCGCGAGGCTCGGGTCGCTTATGGATATTATCCCACTATGCTTGAGGCTAGTGATGATAAGGGGGACAGGGGCATGGACAGCTTAAAGAGAACGCCTGGTATGATATTGCATATCCTCAGGGCGATGGTGATGATGAAGAAGAAGATCGAGATGGTCCGGATGGTCAGGGCGATGGTGCTGAAGGCCTCGATGGTGGCGACTAATAGTTTTTCTCCTTCTTTCTTTATTTTGTTGTAAGTTTGTGTATGTTTGCTGGCGTCTTCACGAATATTTGCAAAAAAATGTTTAAGTATGAAATGGAATACCTATATTGTTTTTTGCATCTATTTCCTTTTCCACGGTTAGTTTTTTTATACTTGTGTGTTTCTTGTTCGAGTGAGGTTGAACATATTTGAACTTGGTCGTGGCCGAGGGACGGTAGATGGTAGTTCAAGAGAGGTCGAATACATCCTGAGTTTAGTTATGTCTGAGGGCCAGTAGGTGTCAGTTCGAGAGAGGTCAAAAATAATAAAATTTTAATTATAGTCGAGGGGGTGGTAGGTATTGGTTCGAGCGAGGTCGAACATAACCTAAATTAATTGTGGCCGAGAGCCGGTAGGTGTTAGTTCGAGAGAGGTCAAACATAACCAAACTTTGAGAGAAATGCACTGGTAAGTGTAAATTTTGTTGCCTTAACATTGTTGCATTTGTTATATACTTGGAAATATTTACAGACTTTGAGTGTTGTCTGGCATTCTAGACCCATACCCGATCTACCTAGTGCCTTCATTGGTCAATCTACTCGATTAATGAAATAGAAATCAGGGCCTTGCCTTTGCGTACTTCGACTTGGAGAGTTCCCTTAGTCGCCTCGCTAAAAACCTCATTGAAAAAACCCAGTTAGGACAAAACTAAAGTCAAGGAAGAAATAGTATGACTTGGGGCTACTCTTTCCTTTAAAAGTCGAAGTACTTAAGGTGAATGATGTTCCAGTTGTTTGGTAGTAGCTTCCCTTCCATTATTTCTAGCTGAAATGATCCTTTATTTGCTTTTGCTATGATTTTGTAAGGACCGTCCCAATTAGTTCCCAGCTTACCTTCCCTGGGATCTTTGCTCGTCTGGGTTTTAGCTTTCAGTAACTAGTCTCCTATTTTGAGCGGCCCTACCTTTGCTTTCTTGTTATAATAATGATCTACTTTTTGTTTTTGGGTGATCATTCTTATATAAGCCATGTCTCTTCGTTCGTCAACTTTGTCTAGTTCATGTCTTCGGCCATCATCGTTGTTGTCGATATCATAGGAATACCTTATATAGAGATCTTCAATCTCGACTAGTATTACCGCCTCGTTCATGTAGACTAAAGAGTAGGACGTCTCTCCTGTGCTCATTTCCGGAGTTGTTCGGTATGCCTATAATACTTCTGGTAGGACTTCATGGTGTACTTCACGGTGTTTAGTATTGTTTTGTTGAAGTATTCTTCTTTGCCGCGCGAGATGGTATAGGGATGGGAGTTTTCTTTTGATATGCAATTTCTTGAAGAATGCGACTATTTTCTTTTCGGTGAATTGGGTTCATTGTCACAGCTGATTTATTTGAGGAGGTTGAAACAACATATGATATGTCTCCATATAAAGGTGATTACCTCATGTTCCCCTATTTGAGAAAATGCTCTTGCTTCTACCCACTTAGAAAAATAGTTAGTTAAAACTAAAAGGAATCGTACATTGCCTCATCCTGCCAAGAGGGGGCCTACGATGTCTATTCCGCATTTGATGAATGACAAATGTGAGGTGACCGAGTGGAGGTGTTCTCCTACTTGGTGAATCATATGGGCATACTTTTGGCATTGCTCGCATCTTTTTATGAAGTCTGCGGCCTCTTTTTTTTATGGTGGGCCAATAATATCCTACCCGCATGAGGCATCTGATCCGTGCTTGATTGCCAGAATGAGTCCCGCAATTTCCTTCATGGATATCCTCAAGGAGGCTTCGAGTCTGATTTGGGACAAGGCACTTTGCTAAAGGGCCGTCTTAGGTTTTCTTGTATAATTCGCTGTGAAGGATATTGTATATGGCCGTTTGCATTCTCAGTTTCATCGCTTCTTTTTTATTGCCTGGGAGTGTATTGTCCTGCAGGTATGCGATAATATAATTGAGCAAGTCCCAAGTTAGGTTAACGGTTCTTACCCCGACTTGGTCTAGCTAGGAGTTAATGACATATACCATATTTTTGTCTCTTATTATGATGTTTTTGGTAGCTACGTCTACTTTAGCGAGGTCATCGGCCTCAGTGGTCTGCGCTCATAGAATTTGGTTGAGCTGAACTTCGTCGAACTCGGGCAGCAGCTTGCAGATTTTGGGCTAGTATTTTTGAAATCTTTATTCCTTGATTTGGAAAGTCCTTGTGACTTGGTTGGCTACAAGCTGAGAATTATAATGTAGTTTTAACCATTTTGGCCCATACTTGAGCGTTAGTCTCAAACCTGCAATGACGGCCTCATACTCGGCCTCGTTGTTAGTTATGTTTCGGCACCTTATGGACTAGCGAATTACTTCACATGTTGGGACTTTGAGTACTAGTACCAGTCTGGACCAGATGCAATGGACGCACCGTTGGTATATAGGACCCAGAGGTCTTGTGTTTGGAGGAAGATTTAGAGGGCTTCCCTTTCGACTTCAGGAATTTTTTTGTACTAAAGTCAGCGACGAAATCAGTGAGCACTTGTGACATTCTTGTTGTTCGTGGCTGGTATGTAATATCATGTTCGCTAAGCTCATTGGCCCATTTGGCCAGCCTCATTGACATCTCGGATTTATAGACGTGACGACCGAGATGTGGTAGCACTAGACATACGGTCTAAGTTTTAGTGAAACCACGAATAAAGCCAAATATAATTTCTTGAGGTACAGGTACCTCATCTAGGCATCGATTAATATTTTGCTAATGTAATAGATGGGATATTGCTTACCTTTATTTTATCTAATTAGGACAACGCCCAGTACTACCTCAGATACAGTTAGATAAACGAGGAGACGTTCCCCCGGCTCGGGTTTTGAAAGCATGGGCAACGAAGACAAGTATGGCTTTAGTTTTCTCGGCCTATACTTACTCTGAAGTCCAATGTAGGTTGTTATCTTTATTGAGCATGCCAAAGAATTTATGGAATCTATCCGACGATCGAGATAAACCTTGATAGGGCGGAGATACGGCCAGTCAATAGTTGGACCTGCTTTTTGGTGGTCAAGAGTTCGGGTATCCCTTCTATGGCTTTAATTTGGTCAAGGTTGACCTGGATCTCTTACTGTGATACTTGAACCCTAGAAAATTTCCTGAGGCTATGCCGAATTCACACTTCTCCGGTTTCAGTTTCATTCCATACTCTCTGAGTATGTCGAATGTCTCTTCAAATGATCAATGTGATCTTCTCCTCTTTTCGATTTGACCATCATGTTGTCTATATATAATTCCATTGTCTTGCCAAACTGATCCTTGAATATTCTCGTCACTAACCATTGATAGTTCGCCATTGCATTCTTTAGTCTAAAGGGCATGACCCTATAACAGTACGTTCCTTGGTGGGTGATGAATGTGGTTTTTTCCTAGTCTTTCCTAGTTCGCCCCCGCATTCCCTTATGGAACCATTTTCTAACAGTTTTCCACTTTCTCGCGCACTGCATCTTTGATTACCAAGTTGAATTTACACCTGACCTGCTTTACTGGAGGGCGGTAGGGGGTCGACATTTAATTTGTGCATGGCGATATCCTTTGGGATGCCCGGCATATCTACATGGCTGAAAGCAAACAAATCCGCATTAGTTTTTAAGAATTGACTAAATTTACCTAGGTCTTGGATCTTGCAACTGATATAGGCCTTTTTGCTATGGTCATTAGAGTCTGATTGAACGGGTTCAAGGTCTTCTGTGGTCGACCCTGCAACTTTGATTATGTCAAGATATTTGATACCCTATCCGACCTCGACCCTGCTGATTGATATGCCTCTTTTTCTTTTTTCTTCCTTTATTGGGATGTACGCCGCTCTCCTCGTATGTTGAATATCCCCTATAAAGTTGGAAATTTTGCAGTGTCTTGGTTCATGATGTGGAATGTTATTTCCAGAGTTATGCCACCAGCCAAAATAAGGAGAGTAATTTCTCCGAATGTCCGTTCTACTACATTATTAAAACCAGTTAGTGTGATATTGTGCGGCACTATCCTATCATCGAGTTTCATTTAGGTAAGTACTAGAGGATGATGATCCACGTGCCACTTACATTATAATCATAATACCTTTAACATCAGTATCCAAAATTCACAGAGTAATAATGAGAGCGTCATGATGAGGGCAGACCAAACCATCGGTATCTAACTTGTCGAAGATGATTTTTTCTTTGAATTCATCGTACCGTTCGCGTGGTGATGGATCACTTAAGTTTGTGTGTAGTGGTAAACTTCACGCTATTGATAGACGTGTCATCTCCGATGATCATGTTGATGGTATGGGATAGTGAGGGTGGTTTAGGTGGCACTTGAAGTTCGCACCCTCTGGAAAAATTGGTTCTTCCCTTGTTGCAAGAATCTCTTTGAGATGTCCTTGACGTAGCATATTCAAGACCTCCTTTCCTAAGGAGATGCAATCTTCTGTTTTATGCCCTCATTCTTGGTGGAACTCACAGAGGGCACCGGACTTTTGGTATTAGGGTCTGATCTCACCTTCGGCGGCCACTTCTCTTTTGGTATGAGCTTCTCCAGGGCATAGACTATCTCTGTAGGTGACATAAAAAATTAGGAGTAGAAAGTCGGGGGATACCTTGGTCGCTTCGATGAGTTATCATCCTATGTCTGGATGGACCTTCTTCGTAGCAAAGAGAGGGGGCGGCGGCCGTCCTGATGTATGGTTGGCATCGTTCCATGTTAGGCCATGGGATCGGGTGATCTATTTTTGGTGTTATCTCTTCGATCCTTTATTGACTCCTCTTATACTGAGGTTAGCCAGTGGGTTAGCCCATTGAGGGTGTCCTCATCTGCATAGACTTCGGCACAATAAGCATTGTGGATATCATCCCAAGTGGTTGGGGGATACTTCATCGACTGGCTTAACGGTTTCCTCATTTCTCTTGAGCTATCCATGCTCAACTCGTTCTGAAAGGATACGACTGTCATCCCTTCTGACATGTTTTCCAAAGTCATCTTTACTCGATTCAGTTGAAACGGGCGGGAAAGCCCTCAATCCCTCTCCCAAAGGTTGTTTGATGGCAACTATGTCGTTCACTCTAGCCTCAGCCTTTTTGGCTCTAGCGTGGGTCGTTATGAATTATCGATCATTTCTTCAAAGGTTTCAATGGAACGTGCTAGTAGCTACGAATACCATGTTAATGCTCCTCCAGTGAGGGCTTGTTGATACCTAATTTTTCTCTATATATTTTAAATATGCAATGAATACCTTCAAAATAGCATATACATGCATATATAAGCATGCACAAGGTTTTTATAATTTTCCCATAATTTAAGGTATTTAAATTGATTTATTTCCTTCCCTTTTATTCATAAACCCCCAATAATTATTCCCCAAAGTATTGTTATGGTGATTTAGTCATTTAATTTCTATATTTATGCAAAAATATGGTAAAAATATTTTTTATGCATTTTTATAATTGCATTTAGTATTTTTTAAACTAAATTATATATAATTGTAATATTAGCCCATTTAATGTATAACTACCTTTATATGTGTAAATTTGATCTCCTATATTTTTAAAATTCTAAATATCTATTTTAAATCATTTTAGTACATAAAATTATTTTCCAAAAAATATTTAGTATTTATTATAAATTATATAGGGGAAAAGTGACTATTCAAAATATAGCCAGATTTGCTTTCAATTGTTGCCCAATTTAAACCCAACCCCAACCCAATTTCAGATTAAAAATACCCCCAAGCCCTAAACTCGCCTACCCAACAAAAGACTTGCTAAATCCTGGCCGCTAATCTAAAAGATCAACGACCCTCATGAGTTCTTTCTTTTTTTATCCCAAATGACCCCTTAACCCTATCTCATTTCTCAAATCCGCCGCCTTTGTATTCTCTTATCTCCTTTCCTCTCTCAGCCCCTCAACCTAACCCTAGTTCTTTCAACCCCGCCTACCTTCTCCAGTCTTCTCCTATGACTGCCCTTCATCTCCTAAGACTCCAATGGCTCCTCTATTTTCTACTTTTGGATGCTTGAATCTTTGTGATTGATCTTTCACTTATTTTTCATGATATCTCTACTAATTTTTAACTTTGTAGAATGTTTTCTAACCTTATCATGCGGTTAATTATGCTACTAATTGATTTCTTAAGTCTTTTCCTTAATTGAAATATGCTGAACATAGCCTCTATTACATGTTGTGTACTTGTACTATGCTAAAATTATTTTCTTATTAGTTATGTTCAGCCTTATACTATTTCCTTCCTTATTTGTTACATGTTTAATACCATTTGAAGTTAACTCCTCAATTAGAGGGAGTGCTTACCTTGATTTCATGACTGATTGATGCTAAGTCCCATAATTACTGATGAACTTTGATTTTTACCTTATTTGCTACCTGCTTTTAAACTATAAATACCTTAGTCTCTCATTAGCACAAAGACGAACACTCTTGGTTCAAAAATTCTCTCTCTCACACTTAAAACTTTCTGCTCTAATTTTGTGCTACTTGATACTACTCTAAGTTAGCCAGCTGCAACCCAAGGCTAACCATTGTGTTCTCCTACTCTTTCACTTTGCTTACTATCTTCATTACTGGTATGTTCTAGTTTCAATTCAAAGTTCCAACAACAATATGATTCTTTTATTGCTTCAGTTCATCATGTTTCTAGTTTGCTTCTATTTTCGGTTTTGCTGTGAACCTTGTAGTTGATATGTTTACATTATTAGCATGTTATGTACTTCCCTTACTTAGGATCAATGTTATCCCTCTTTATTGTTTCTGAGCATGTCTATACCAATTATCTCTACATGTTATGTGCTTACCATCGTATGCTCCATGTATCCCCAAAGCCCTTGACCCCTATTTGTGACTACTGAACTTGCTTTGGTTCTGTGACTCCTGGCTTTGTATGAAGTTGTCTTAAAGGTGTTGTGTTTGTAATTTTGTTCACTACTTCAATCTCTTTTCAAACTGTCTCTTTTGTTTTACTAAATCATTTTCAAACAAACTTCCTTTTAATGTAGTTTTTCCATTAAAACCTTTCAACTTGTGTCAAGCACTTTCACTCTACTCCTAAGTTAATAAGTTCCGCCCCCTCTAGTATGTGTATTGCCTTAGAATCCTCTTGAGAACCCTCTGAACTCTGGCATACTGAGGCTGGCCCTTCCACACTGTACTTCTGCAATTTTGGTTACCATGTATAGGTGTAAGCACTGCCCGAGATCCTCGAGATCTTTAGGGAACTTTGATGCACCTAGACTATGGCTTTCTCTATGGAATTTAGGCATTTGAGGCTATTGGAGGCTTTTGAAATCTGGGCCTAATTGAAGGCTCCCTATAGAATAGCTTCTTATTTTCTTATTTACTTATGTAATTCATTCATGTGGCCTGTAATAAATTGTAAACAAATATCGGAGTAATTAGCGAAAGGGATAGGTAGCCACATGTTTATGGGGTAATACGTGTAGAAATCATGCTTATAGGACTTTACATTTTTAATCTGATTGCCTTACCAAGTAGAAATCATGCTTATAGGGCTTTACATCTTGTCAAGTTTATCTCAACATGTTAGAAATCATGCCTATAGGTTTCAAATAATTCCGTAATAGAAATCATGCCTGCAAGTCTATAAAATCAGTATTAAACTTAGATATCATACCTATAGGGAACAATATCAAATCCTGCCAATGGATCTCGTCTAAGCTTAGTTTAAATTACTCAATCCGGTTAACGTTTAGCTCACTTTTGAGTTGGTTTAATTAAGTGGTTTATATTTCCCTAAAACGAGTTCTTTAAAAGACACTGCCTTAATCTGTTATTAGACATCATGCCCATATGGATTTAAAAGTTTGTTTTAAAATTTGCCCTGTTTTACTATAAAATGTAGTCATCAGTATTCCGCGTATAGGCAAGCCTGTAGGGCATTTTCAAAATGTGTAATTCTGAAACTGTTTCTATGACTTAATGTTTTTTTGATCCTAACGGGCTTTAAAACCATTAGGAAACTTCTAGGGTCATTACTCATAAGTTTATAAAAAAAATAAATTACTTGTCTTCTTCATATTCAACTAGACATCCTGCCTTAGGATACTGTTTTAATAAAAGCCCCTTAATTGTGCTTGAGTCGTGCTATTTATGTGCCTTATTTGAGGAGGAAACTTTGAGACTTCTTCCTTTTATCTTATGTGCTAAAAGTTCTAATTGTTTTGCTTACCGCCTTAGAACAACCTACAGGTAGAGATCCTAAATTCCTCCAGGACCATTAAGAAGGGATGGGTAACAGCTCACAATAGACATCGCTGACCAAACACTCGCTTTGAATGACCACTAAGGGGATGTGAAGGGTAGATATGGGATATGATGACTATGTGCTAATGTCACGTATAGCCTCTCATCGAGGAGTATTTACCGGACGTTGTGTGGGGTTATCCTATAGGCTAACCAACCTAGGACCCTTTATTTACAAAAATTCCTTTTAAAATCTTTGTTTTACAAATTGTTCAAAAATCTTTATCTTATTACTTGAGTTACCCAATGTGCTTTACTTGCAACCTATTTGATTCAGCTGTTTATTTATATGGATTAATTTGTGAATATAAGTTTGTCCGGGATCCATAATTGTGGACCAAGAGGGGTGCCTAAAACCTTCCCCTTGAGGTTATTTCGAGCCCTTACGCTAAATCTCTGGTAATGCAAACCAATCCAAGAGTTAATCACTCTAGTTTCTCTAACGGACCATAACTCGTTAGGTGGCGACTCTTCAAATACCCAATTACTAAAAGGAAATGAGTTATCCCACCCCCATGGAATGTCGAAACCTAGACCTCTCTCTAAGGAGGGAAAAAAGGGGGTGCACCAACATGGCGACTCTGCTGGGGATATCTTTTAGGCTCTTACCATAACGAAGTTGTATTTTACAAATTAGTCCAATTATTCTTATCCCGTACCCTTCTCCTGTTTTTAAATTTGACTGCCAATTTTTATTTAAGCATTTATAGTTCTTTATTCCTGAAACTGACTTGTCTCTTTGTTTTCTTTTTCTGTAACTGTCTTTCAATTATTTAAATATTATATTTATCTTTCTTCCTACGTGCAAATACTTAACTACATGTTATTAATTGCTGCATAAATTATGCTCCGCATAATATTCCACTCGTGCATCCCAATTCCTATAGCAGCGCTTTAACGAGTGGTTGCGCTCTTCCTATTTACTACCCTTAAATTCGAAAAGACTTATTTATGGTAAATCCAGTCGACCAGCGGTGTAGTCAATGGTTCTGTGCCTTCTCCCTCGAGTTGTCCGCTTGAGGGTACGAGTCTAAAATCCGATAGAAACCTTACTCTGGTTAAATTGTGCATGCATTATGGTCAAACTTAGTCAGGATCAATTATGTCATCCGCATAATGATCCTTTATGATAAGTCTTATCCAAAGTCCCTTGGGTTTTCCATAATGCCAACGGACATGGTCATGTTATATGCATTAATTTGGAGAACTAAATGTCGATATGTTGATCATGAATATATAAATAGTCGAGTCCGGTGGGGGTAAGGTCTAACCCTTTTGTTTTGCAGAAAATGAGGCACGAGGTCCAAAGATTCGGTATGGTTAGCAATATCCCACCATTGCTGCTAGATTGGTGGGAAGACCTTTCCTCAAGTGGCAAGAAACATGTGAAAAAGTACTTGGGTGACCTACCTTCCTTGTTAGATATTGAGCCAAACAACAAATTGATCGATGTTGCCACTTTATTCTAGGATAGTGAAAGAGCTGTGTTTCATTTCGGTAAGATAGAAATGAAACTGCTTCTAGAGGAAATAGGAGGACTTCCAGGATTGACTTGGGATAGTTTCGGGCTATTGGTACCAGAAAACCATACAAGAAGGGGATTTTTAAAGATGATGGGGCTTAAGAAGAATGTCGACCTAGTGTGATTGAAGGATCCTACATACCTTTAGAATACATGTACGAGAGGTATGGACATAGGAATTCTTTATGCACTTACCATGATTATATCTCTCTCACTTCACTAGGTCACATCTACCGCAGAGTGTTTGTATTCATTGTGTGCTTTCTAGGCCTAATAATGTTCCCAATAAAAATGGGAAAATCTACACTAGGTTGTCCATGGTCGCCAAGACTCTGATGGAAGGGATTAATGGACAAACATATACCATAGTCCCCATTGTCACACCTCCTTTTTACGCACACCCACCCCGGAGGATGAATGCAAGGGAGTTTTTCCATTTAAAGTGACATTATTCAAAATGAGATTATTTATTTATTTAGAGTCGCCACTTGGGATAGGTTTGGCTTTTGGTGTCCCAAGTCACCGGTTTATCTTGAATCCCAATTCGAGGAAAATATTCGACTTTCCAAATGAAGTCTGCGAACCAGAAATTCTAAGTAAGAAATTCTGTTGACCCGAGGGAAGGTGTTAGGCACCCCCGGGTCCCGTGGTTCTAGCACGGTCGCTTAAATTGTTGTAATGGATAAATATCTACATATTATAACTTATGTGCTTTTATTAACTTTAAACCACTTTTATAATTATTTTAATAGAATTGCAACATCGTGAAAATGCATCTCGAACCACGTCGCAATCAATGCACTCGTGGTTGTTAATACATTTCAACTTCGTTGAGATTTGGATTTGGGTCACATAAATGTGCACCCAAGTTTAGGAATGTAATTTTGTTAAAATCGCGCCAAAAGAATCTAACGCATTATTATTCTGGGAAAGGTCGTGAAATTCACTAAACGGCTCCTCCCGAATTCTAAGGATTTTAATATATATACATTTAATGAGGGCCCCACAATTTGTGCATTTTATTTGGAGAGGCTCATCTCATTTTATTGTTTAAAAGGGAAAACCTAAAGCAACTATGATTTTCTATTTTTTTTTTGTCTTTAAAAAAGAAAATGTCTAATTAATTTGTTTCAGGCGTAATACGGGCCAAGCAATAGTTTTAAACTAAACGTGTCATTGGGCTCAAAAGTAAGCCCGAAGAATATGAATTGAAACCACGGTCCATTAACGAAGGCTGTTCGAGCGCGGACCTTAACCTTGGCCCAAACGAGAAAGGTATTTAATAGGCCCACTTCAAGACTTTTAATTAGCTACTGATCCTTGATTCTTACCAAACAGATTTCCAGTTTTAAAAGAAACGGAGGCATGCTGAGTTATTTCACGCTATTGCAATATGCACTTGATAATTGAACGCATGGAATAATGATGTGTATTCATTTATTTCTACTGGAGATTGATTACTCAGCACATGCTAGCTAGTTTGATACTAGCTCAAACTAAACTTGCTAGTCTAATACTTAACTTGGGCTTAACGTATGATAACATAATCAATTACTTCACGATGTTCTAACTACTTACTAATTTATTACTAACGGTGCAATCGTTTAATGACGAACTACAAAGGAGGATCTAATACTTAACAATCCAGCAATTCACATGATCTAGCTAATTCGAAATCAATTTTCTTTCAGTCCAAATACAGTCTCATACGGTTCATTCGAATACACACAGGAGCCTACTAAAATCATGTATTATACTATCAATATGAACTAAACCAAGCTAATTGTTAACTTAACCCGAAATCAGCAAAAATCAGTCTAGTAGTTCAATATAGTTCTTGACAACATAAGTAACCTAATTGGAGTATTAAAACTACAACAATTCTCAACAGATTCAGATTAACAAAAAAGGTTCCTTATCATTGACTTTCCAGATCATTTATACACTTGAACCAAGATTCCACATTCAACTGGAGACAGGAGTGTGTACCTGGATTCGAGATTACAATGAAGGAAAAAAAAGTCAGTTGAGGCAGGAAGGATTAACAACAGCAATTTGAACTCAACAGCCAAAATTTATGTCAAGCTTGAACCCAGAAACACATATAGAAAACATGAGTGTTTTGAAATCGAACAACACTACTCAAATAAACCCAGAATCAACTGAAAATCAACCAATGGACCCCAATTGAAACATCAGCAATCTCTCATACACTAACCCCCCAAAAAACTGAAAGTGAACTCCTCATATATGTCTAGGAATAAACCCTTTTGAGTTTGATACCTGAATTTGATTTCAAAGACCAAACTTTACTCTCAAACTCTCACCCCTTAAGACTGATTTTTTCTCTCTTTTGAATGCCTGAAGAACTCCCTGAACCCTTTTTTTTATAAAAAAAAACTGAAATCTTAGCTCTCAAAAGATCCTCCCTCAAAGTGTTCTGAAATTTCTCTTATATAACCAAAACTAAACTCTCCTTACAGCCTGTCAACTTATTTAAAAACTTATCAGACCCATATTATTCTCTCTATTTTCTTTCCGCTTCAGTTTGTATAGGCATGGAACTTCTAATTTTTAAACTTCTGGAGTTCAAAATGTAGTGAATATCCTATTGTACAGCAGGTTCCACTACCATTCTCATGTGCATTTTCAGCTTTTAATATTAAACTACTCTAATGGTCCAACACATGCTCAACTGGAAGTCCACTTAATCTAAGCTCTGAACTTTTATCAAAATTGCAGCTATAACCAATTCAATTCCCTGAATTCAGCTATAACCAATTCAGACTTTAATTCAAACAATGATTCGGACCAAATTCAAATAGTATCAATAATATTATTGTCACATTGTTCTAACAAACAAGCCTATACAAATAATCGACGACATTTATTTAATCGATTACAACATATATAATTGATAACAAATAATTGACATACAAACAGTGATTCACAACTTTCAGACAAAACAGGGGAAATACGAAACTAATTATTCGATGATATTAATCGAATCGAATATGTATTCTATAACAACCACAATTAACAACAAACAGAAACAACAATCGACCAAATAAAAGATCTTATGGAGAAGAACAGAACCGTTGACAAAAAAAATCTGAAAAAGATAAAAAATAACAAAAACTAAACTAGCAACGAATAAAAGAAAATGAAGAAGAAATACCTCAAAAAGGAAAAATCAGAAATCAAATGGACTTGGACCAATTTAGGACTTGGAACTTTTGAGGCCAAACGGACCTTAATCGAGTGTTCTCAACTGAGAACACTTCGACTAAGGTCCATTGAACCACCAAAAACTCTTCAATTTGGACAGAAATCCAGGCTCGAGTTTTCTAGGGTTCTTGGGCTCGGATTGGGGTTCGAGTGGTTTGGGTTTGATTCGAACCCAACCGGCTATGGTTTGGTGACGAGGGAGGCTAGGGGAGGGTCTGGTATGATTTTGGGGCTGGTTGGGATTGTTTTGTATTTTACTCGAATCTTCGATTGAAGATTCTAGAAGCTACGGGATGATTCGAAATTAGTGGAGTGTGGTTTTGGAGAGGGGGGATCAGGGTGGTTCAGGGGTGTAAGTTTGGCGGTCATCGGAGCTGGCACCGTCGGGTTTTCAGGCGAGGGGAACGGGGGCGGCGCTTAGGGTTTAGGGATCGTTTGGTTCGTCTCTCAAAGACGATTGGGGAGGGGGTTTGGGAATGAGACGGGTAAAGGGGTTTGGGTCTTTGACATATTAGAAATTAACCTCTTAATCTGGGCCGTTGGATGATGGGATCCAACGGCACAGATTTAAAAGAAATGATGGGGCGATGCGGTTTGGTAACGGGTCGGGGTCGGATAATGGATGTGGGTGAGGGTTGGAGGATATGGACCGTTGGATTGACTTGGATCGAATGATTGCGATCTTTGCCATCGAAAAGATGTAGTTTAACCATTATACTACGTCGTTTTAACTGAACTGGGTGAAGGGTCTGTTGGACCGGGTATAGGAGTGATTTGGGCTTGAATTTTCCTTTTGATAATTGGCCCAATTCTGAAATATCTCTATTTTTCTCTCTTTTCTTCTAATTCCTATTTTAATAAAGCTAAATTTCTAAATTAAATTATAAACTACATAAAAAATCCTAATTAATTCCTAATAACAATTCAATACAAACAATTTAAATACCAATTAAAAATAGAATCGCACAACTAGACCTTAAGCGCAGAGTATATTATTATTATCTTTTGTGATATTTTTTCATTTTGTAAAACAAAACTTAATTACTCTTAATTGTACAATTAAACCAAAAATATGCAAATGCAACGTATATTTTTTTATATTTTATATTAATTTAAACAAATACACAGGCACAGACAAATGCAAACAAATAAAAAAATAACACGAAAATCCACAAAAATCACACACAACACAAAACTATTTTATTTTGAATTTTTGGGAGTAATTCTCATATAGGGCAAAATCACGTGCTCACACCCATGATCATAGCTGACATCTATAGGGCTCTGGAGCGCTATCAGAGTGGGGCAGGCATTTCGAGGGTTGTAATTTGTTGCTGCAGTTATGGTAGCTGGAGTATTTCAAAAAGGGTCGCTATTGTCAAGAATTTTTACGAAGGGCTTGGAACGAACAAATTACCTTTATCGCCCTAAGTAGATGACTTATATTCCATACATATTTGCTTAGCCGCAAAGCGCAAGAGAATGGGTAGAGTTCTTCAACAACCTGACTGAGGAACAGGTACATTGGATGGTCAAATGGTTCCCAACTAACGAATTTATTATCAGGTCCAGGGATGCTCTACACTTGGTAGTGATCGGGTTGAGAGGGATATACCGATATGTCCCTATGCGAGTTATGAGGCAAGCAGGTAGAAAAAAGGTTGTACCAAGGGTTGTCAAGATGAGTCATTTCATGGCAGACTTTCATGATGATGTCCCTTACAAGTGCCAAGCTCAACACGTGTGGCACTGTAAAATCATTATGGAGAAAAGCACTGTTTAACCAGACATGTATCATGTAGGATGCAAGCCTCTCTACTTGCCATAGTTGGAAGATAATCTGAAGGGAGTGGTGGTACCGGGGACCAGTTGAGGTAGCAGAATCATAGATGAGGAAGTTGAAGCTCAAGTCAAGTACAACAGGATGCGCAAGAGGGTCCATGACTCTGAGAATGAGCACCGAAAATAGATGAGAGGAATATGATTCTGATCAAGGAGTGGAAAGAGATGGCAATCACTTCCAATAGGAAACTGGAATATTTGGAGCGAGGAATAGTGGAGCTAGACGGCAAAGTCATAAAGAGGATTGAGAATTGCCAAAACGCTGAAGGAGCTAAGGGAGGACATTTGGCCAGAGCCTACTTGCTTCTAGGACTGCGCGAGTTGGGGGATCTAAATGATGGAGTCTGGAAGATAAAATCTGGGGAAGGTCCTCCTGGGACCATATAGTCTAGATTTACTTGTTTTCCCCTAAAATGCAATAAGGCCAAGTGCCAATAGTGACTTAGTTTATTTTTATCTTAGTGTCGTTTTGGGATTCAACTATTTTTGTATTATGAAATGAAGCATTTATTGGCATTTAAAGTTCTCTAAATTTATTTGTTGATAGGCCTACCTCGGTCACAAGGAGGCTCCCAAATTAAGACGCGTTACATTTTCGCAATATGTGTTTAAATACTGCAAACATTTCGCAATCCTCACGGACTTGTTAATTTTTTTTGTTTTTGCTTATTTTTATTCATGTCCCTTTAGGTTGTTCACTCATACTGGCCTCATCAGCATATCATACTAGATCTAGAGGCCCTCTACTTCCTCTTACTCCAAGAAACACAAAGGGAAAAGGAATGACAAAGATGGCTTAAGTGGAATCCGAAAGGAAAATGTTGAGAACGCAGAGACTTCAAATGGTTGTAGTACTCAGGCCCCGAATGACCTGGATTTGAGACTGGAACAAAAGATACTAGAACTACAAGGAGAACTTGAGCAGGTCCGCAATTTGGCGAACCTGTCACTTACCCCCATCTATACCCCACTCTACCAACTAATATCCTATGCACCAGAGCCCTTCGAGAAGGACCTGCTCATTAAGAACATGGCTAAAGAACTCAAGAAGCTAATGAGCTGAGTTTAGGGTGTTGAAGACGACAGTGGAATAAAGGGTTTAAACTTTGAAGATCTGTGCATACAGCCGGATGTCGAACAACCAGAGGGAAATAAACCTCCCAAATTTGAGATGATCGATAATAGGTGATCCTAGGGTTCATCTAAAGACCTATTGTGACAAGCTTGTCGGGGCCAGGAAAGATGAAAAGATCTGGATGAAGCTCTTTATGAAGAGCCTTACTGGGGACGCTTTGTCTTCGTATATCAGCTAGAATCCTTAGAAATGGGCTAATTTGGTATTCATGGCATCAGATTTTTCATGGACCGATTCAGGTTTAACACAGAGAATGCACTGGATGTCTTCTACATTCAGAATCTTAAGAAGAGACCTACTGAGACTTTTTGTGAGTATGCTACTCGTTAGAGTTCAGAAGAAGCCAAGTTCAGGCCCTCTTTGGACGAAGAATAGATAAATAAATTCTTCGTCAGGCCATAGGATCCACAATATTATGAGAGACTGATGGTCATCGAAAATCACAAATTCTATGATATCATCAAGCTCGGGGAAATGATCGAGAAAGGAATCAAGAGTGGGATGGTAATGAACTTCGAGGCACTGAAAGCCACAAATAAGGCACTACAATCAGGTGACATATCGAAGAAGAGAGATGTTGGGGCAGTAATGGTGGCTCAGGGCCCAAAATCTCCACTTGTGTATCAAACACCTCCTCCCACATATCAAACACCTCCTCTCACATACCAAACACCTCCACCCACATATCAAACACCCCCACCTACATACCAAGCATCACCGCCTACATGTCAACCCTCATAACCCATATATTCCCAACAAGCCACTGTCCATCATACCTATAATTCCCAACCATCCCACTTCTAATCACCACCAGCTCCACAAAATTATCCAAGACCAAGACCCAACTTCGACCGCAAGCCGCCCAAACAATACACCACCATTACTGAGCCCATCGACTAACTCTATAAAAGGTTGAAAGCTATAAGTTACGTCACTCCTGTTCCCGTCGTGGCACTAGAAAATCTATCCCAATGGGTCAATCCGAACAAAACTTGTGCATACCATTTTGGTATGAAAAGGCACACCACTGCTGAGTGTAGAACATTGAAGAATAAGATCCAGATGCTCATTGACAACAAGGTCATACAAGCAAATGAAGCCGCACCTAATGTCCGCAACAATCACCTTCTTGATCACATAGATGATGGTGCACATGTTATAGAAACAAATAAGGAATAGGATCCTGAGGGGTCAATCGGGCTTATTCGAGAAGGCAATGACTTTAAGGATGCAATTAAACTTACTCCTATTATGGTTCAAACTTAGGTACCTATTGATGTTGAGGTAAATGCATCAGTTCCATTTGAGGTACAATTAGCTTCGCCCGCATCCACCTCCACTCCATTTGAAGTAGAAGTGGTCACACCTATTACTGTGACAGTGCTAACCATGCCCCTGTTCAACTCAAAATAAATACCCTAAGATTATGTTGCTGAGGCTTGGTGGAAAGGGAAAGCCAAGATAGAGGAATGTGGCGCCGCACAAGGAATGACTATAACTGGAAGAGTATAAACCCGAATTTTTGGAGGATCAAGTGAGGAGACCACTACTAGGCAGCCTATCATTGAGACTGGGATAGATGACCTATGAAGGAAAGTGCAGGCAAAGGAATACTCTGTTGTTGACCATCTGAACAAAGTCCCTGCTCAGATATCTATCTTGTCAATATTACAGAATTCAGAGGCACACAAGAATGCCTTGATGAAAGTACTAAGTGAGGCTTATGTACCAAATAATATCACTGTTAGAGAAATGGCCAACATGGTCGGTCAAGTGCTGGAGAGTGATAAGATTATCTTCCAGAAGATGAGCCACCACACGAAGGTTTGAATCACAATCGAGCGTTGCATATTACAGTGCAATTTGAAGACACGTTCATTTCCATGGTCCTAGTTGATAGAGGTTCGGGCCTAAATATTTGTCCATTGGATACAGTGAAGAGGTTGGAAAAAGGTTTCCACGAGATACGAGTAGGAATCATGAATATGAAGGCTTTCAATGGGTCCAAGAGGGCCACAATCGGGGAAATCAACCTTTGCTTGCAAATGGGGATAACTTGGTTCGATGTTAAATTCCAAGTGCTTGACATACCAGCCTCATACAATCTTCTGTGGGGCCGACCATGGATCCATACTGCCGGAGTTGTGCCTTTCACACTACATCAAGCCGTGAAATTCGAATGGAACTGTCAGGAGGTGATCATCTCCGGAGATGGGAGTAACCCCATCTATACTAGTCAAACTATCCTAGTTATTGGACATAGAAGAAGGTTAGGAGGGGAAACTTATCATCACATCAAACGAATCAATGCCGTCAAGAAGGATAAGTGATGGAGTAACAAAATAGAAAGCATACTAGTATGGTCCAGATATGAACTCGGCAAAGGGTTGGGAAAGAACCTCCAAGGTATTACCAAGCCAATACAGCTGAAAAATCATAGTACTAGTTTTGGGCTCAGATACCAGTACACATGGCAAGGGTACAGGGAGTGGTCTCCGTCATGGCGTGGATCATATTACCCTCTTGAGCAACCAGTGTCACGCTTGGAACAAGATATTCACCAAGATGACACAATATGGGGAACTGCAGAAGAGGAACCGCTAGCTGGGTAAAAGAGTATGTTCTTGGTAGACGAGGACATGGATTGCGGTACCATAATTGAGGAGGAGGAGGAGGAGGAGGAGGAAGAAGGCCTCATCATTCAGACTGTGGAGAAGGGATCTTTTCTCCGAAATTGGATTGCCACACCATCCTGAGCCCGCCGAGTACCTGGGTAGCTTGGCAGAATTTACCTTTATAGTTGTTTTAGGCATTTAAAATTTCATATAGTTTCATTTTAATCTTTACTTGTTTCAAAATAAATGCTCGATTCATCGAGCCCTATTTTGTCTGAGCAATCTCTCAAGTTTTAATCAAATGCATTTGCTCTTTATTATTCATCACTATCTTTACATTTTTTTCCCACAGCGTTATTATTACTTTTCTTAATGAACCGATAACCGTGACATGTAATGAGGCAACGCAACATGAGAATAGTGATTCAGAGGAACAAGACGAGATACCTGAGTAAATTGTCAGGGAGGTTGAAAATTTTAAGAATAACCCCAAGTCCAACCTGGACAAAACAGAAACAGTAAATTTAGGAGATGTCGAGACCGTCAAAGAGACTCGCATCAGCATTCACTTGTCACCAACAGAAAAGTAAGAGTATATTCATTTCCTAAAGTAATATAAGGACATCTTCGCATGGTCGTATGATGACATGACCGGTTTGAGCACTTCTATAGTGGCTCACAAGTTGCCTACCAATCCTATGTGTCCGCCAGTAAAATAGAAACTTAGGAAGTTCAAACCAGACATGAGCCTGAAAATCAAGGAGGAATTTATTAAGCAGATCAAAGACAAAGTTCTCAAGGTGGTTGAATATCCAACCTAGTTAGCCAACATTATGGCAGTTCTGAAAAAGGATGGGAAGGTCAGAATATGTGTTGACTATTGGTATTTAATAGATCAAGTCCCAAAGATGACTTCCCACTGCCAAATATACATATCCTGATTGATAACTGCGCCAAGCATGAGCTCTAATCCTTTGTAGATTGTTTCGCGGGTTATCACCAGATTTGGATGGATGAAGAAGATGCAAAGAAGACAGTTTTTATTACACCATAGGGTGTATATTGTTACAATATGATGTCATTTGGTTTGAAGAATGCTGGGGCCACCTACATGAGATCCATGACAACCATCTTCCATGATATGATACACAAAGCAATAGAGGTGTATTTGGACGAAGTCATTATCAAATCCAAGAGGGCCACAAATCACATAGCGAACCTAAGAAAGTTCTTTGACAGGCTGAGGAGGTACAATTTGAAACTGAATCCCGCAAATTGTGTATTTGAGGTTCTCACGGGAAAATTATTAGGATTCATCATCAGTCGTTGAGGGATCGAACTGGATCCGACTAAAGTCAAAGCTATCTAGGAATTACCACCACTTAAGATCAAAAAGGACTTAATGAGATTACTAGGGCGTGTCAACTACATCAGTCGATTCATGGCACTGTCTACAGTCATATGTGAGCCCACCTTGAAGATGCTGAGGAAAGACACTGAAACAAGCTGAATAGAGGATTGTGAGAAAGCTTTTGATAAAATCAAGGAGTACCTGTACACATCACCCATTCTGGTCTCGCCAGAACCAGGACGACCTTTGTTACTCTATCTGTCCATGTTGGATGAAACCTTCGGGTATGTTTTGGGAAAACATGACGAGATAGGAACAAATGAGCAAGCCATATATTACTTGAGTAAGAAGTTTACACCTTATGAAGCACAATATTCTCTGCTTGAATGCACTTGTTGCGCTTTGACCTAGACAACCCAAAAATTGAGGCATTACTTCTGTGCCTACACTACACATCTCATATCCAAGATGGATCCTTTGAAGTATATATTTTCAAAAACACATGCCTACTGGGAAGTTAGATAAGTGGAAAATACTACTAAGTGAGTTCTATATCATTTATGTAACTCAGAAGGTGGTCAAGGGACAAGCATTGGTAGATCACCTTGTTGAAAATCTGGTGGGAGGAGAATACGAACCCTTCAAAATGTATTTTCCTGATAAAGAAGTATCATTCGTAGGAGAAAACAATACTGAAGCTATGACGGTTGGAGGATGTTCTTTGGCGGAGCCGCAAATTTCATAAGAGTAGGCATTGGAGCAGTTTTGGTATTAGAAATGGGTCAACATCATCCGGTATCTGCTAAATCAAATTTCCATGCACTAATAACATGGCAAAATATGAAGCCCGCATACTAGGGCTCAACATGCCAGTCGACATGAACGTTCAAGAGTTTTTGGTGATCGACGATTCAGATTTGCTTGTGCACCAGGTACAAGGAGAGTGAGCCATCAAGAATTCCAAGATATTGCCATATCTGCACCACCTACATGAATTGAGAAAGAGGTTTACAAATATAGAATTTTGACATGTGCCTAGAACTTAGAATGAGTCTGTCGACACATTAGCCACTTTGTCATCCATGATACAATATCCAGATAAGAACTACATTGATCCTATTCCGGTGAAGATCCATAATCAGCCGGCTTACTGTGCTCATGTTGAGGAAGAAGCAGATGGAAAGCCTTGGTTCCATGACATCAAATAATACTTATCAAAAGGAGAATACCCGTAGCATGCAAATCACACTCAGAAATGCACGCCCCAGAGATTGTCTAATCACGTCTTCCACAATAGAGGGAACTTGTACAGAAGAACTCCTGATTTGGGTTTACTGAGATGTGTCGATGCAAAAGAGGCTTCTAAGTTATTTGAAGAGATATATGTTGGGGCATGTGGTCCGCACATGAATGGTTTCATCTTGGCTAAGAAGATACTCAGGACAGGATAATTTTGGATAACTATAGAGATGGATTGCATTCAGTATGTCCGCAAATGATTTCAATGTCAAGTGCATGACGATATTATAAAAGTGCGCCAAACGAGCTCAATGCGACAAGATCACCTTGGCCATTCGCCGCTTGGGGAACAGATATTATTTGTCCAATTGGGCCCACGACTTCAAACAGACACAGGTTTATTCTGCTAGCCATTGATTACTTTATAAAATAGGTATAAGGTACATCTTACAAAGCTGTAACCAAGAAAGTCTTCACAGATTTTGTCAAGGATTGTATTGTTGGCCGATTAGGAGTTCCTAAGCCCATTATTACTAACAACGCCGCCAATCTCAAAATTGATCTAATGAAAGATATATGTGAAGGTGTCAAAATCAAACACAAGAATTCCATAGCCTATAGACCTCAAATGAATGGAGCCGTAGAATCCGACAACAAAAACATTAAGAATATACTAAGAAAAATGGTAGAGAGCCACAAACAATGGCATTAGAATTTACCCTTTTCTCTATTAGGGTACCGCACTATGGTTTACACATCGATCGGGGCAACTCCCTACATGTTGGTTTATGGTACCGAGGTTGTCATCCCGACCGAAGTGGAGATTGCTTCTTTAAGAATCATACAGGAAGCTGAACTTAGTGACACATAGTGGATAATGAGTCACTATGAAAAATTGGCCTTTATCGACGAAAAGAGGATGAACAAAGTATGTCATGGCCAACTTTATCAGAACAGAATGTCTAGATATTTCAACAAAAGAGTCAAACCAAGACTGTTCACACCAGGGCAGTAGGTATTGAAGAAAATCTTCCTACATCAAGATGAGGCCAAAGGGAGATTCTCTCCCAACTGGAAAGGTCCATACATAGTTCATAGCGTACTGACAGGAGGAGAACTCATACTTGCAGAAATGAACGGAGAAGTCTGGCCAAAACTGATCAATTCAAACGTAGTCAAGAGATACTATGCTTAGATACTTTACATTTTATCATTTGATGTAATTGAACTACGCTTGACCTGATTTCCGTTTAAGAGGGGATACGTAGGAAAACTTATGGGTTCGGTCATATTAAAATAAAATTTTCATTTCGCCCAAGATCAGAAACTAGGGGAGAATTTTGAGGAGGGTCCTCAAAATTCTGGGGCAAGTCCAGCCAACGCCATCGCATGCCGGGAAGTCAGTAATCAGTTGAGAACTGGGGCAAAAATTTTAGAAGGATTCTCAAAATTTCGAAGAGAGTCCAGCAGGGTCCATCATCCACAAACACTCAACGATCATCTATCAAACTGGGGCAGAATTTTGAGGAGGATCCTCAAAATTCCATAAAAGAGCTGCAACGTCTTTGCGATGTGTCACAATCACTTTTTCAACAAAATTGCTTGATGTATCAATTCGTTTCTAATACAACTCAAATTTTTTTTTGAAATATTACATATTTTCGAAAACTCTACTTCCATAATAGTCAGTTGTCAACCCAGGGAGCTCAAACGGCTTTCAGAACGAAGCAAAGCAAGGCCAATGAACGAAAGCACAAACCAACCTCCCCCCACAAAAACTTAAAACTTTTATTTGAACGCATGTACATTTGATGTAATAATGGCACTCGCAAACACATATAGGCAAAGCAATTTACTATCCAGCCGGCCACCAGACACCGAATATACATCTCCAACTAAGGCATATGCTACTTTTACTTACTACTTGCTCTCTCCATGAGTCTAATCCTGACCTCCCCATTTGCATGAGGCTAATCCTTGCCTCCCCACATTTGTATGAGTCTAGTCCCTGACTCCACATTTCCATGAGGTTAATCCTTGCCTCCTCATTTGCACGAGGCTAGTCTTTGCCTCCCCGTATTTATATGAGTCTAATCCCTGACTCCGTATTTACGTGAGTCTAATCCCTGACTCTGCATTTGTATAAGGCTAATCCTTGCCTCCCTATTTGCATGAGTATAATCCTTGACTCCACATTTGCTTGAGGCTAATCCATGCCTCCCTACTTGCACGAGGCTAATTCCCGCCTCCCTACTTGCATGAGGTTAATCCTTGCCTCCTTATTTGCATGAGTCTAATCCCTGACTCCACATTTGTATGAGGCTAATACTTGCCTCCCTACTTGCATGAGGCTAACCCCTGCCTCCCTATTTGCATGAGTCTAATCCTTGCCTCCCTATTTGCATGAGGCTAATCCTTGCCTCCCTACTTGCATGAGGCTAATCCCTGCCTCCCTATTTGCGTGGGTCTAATCCTTGACTCCATGAGGCTAATCCTTGCCTCTCTACTTTCATGAGGCTAATCCCTACTTCCCTATTTGCATGAGTCTAATCCTTGACTCCATGAGGCTAATCCCTGCCTCCCAACTTGCATGAGTCTAATCTTTGACTCCACATTGCATGAGGCTAATCCCTGCCTCCCTATTTGTATGAGTATAAGCCTTGAATTCCAACATGCATGAGGCTAATCCTTACCTCTATACCTGCATGAGGCTAATCCCTTCCTCTACATTCGTATGGGACTAAGCACTGTCCCTTTTGCACCGATATTGCTCTACTTTACTATCTATTTGCTTTCCAATCAGGCTAAGCTCTGCCCTCAATTTCACAAGACTAATCATTGTCTTGATAAAATCATGGCTATTGCACATCATGGGCTAAAATATTGCCAATCTATCCGAAGGGGTCATAGTCTAAAGGCATCATCCTCATATCCGGAAGAAACCATGCCATGGCCTGAGGATCTTTCAAATTTGCACATCATTATTCAAAGGCGTCATGGTTCGGAGGCACCATCTTCATGGCCTGGGAACAAACATTTCATGGCCTGAAAATCCCTCATTAAACAATTCATGGCCCAGGACGTCATGGTCTAAGGTCGTCATCTTTAACCATCCATGGACAACCCTCATAGTTCAAAGGAAATCTGTATCACGTTTAAATTTTTGCAAATACGTTTGTAGCATCTTTTATCTGTAGGTAACCACTAAGCAACTGCTATCCTAGCAGGAACAATCTCGCTCCAGATTTCTCCAACCATCCCGAGCATTAACCACTCACGTAGCCGCTTCTACATCGCGTGTCCGTTCTTGCAATAATTTCATCAGCATACTCCGCGGATGAATCTAGAACTACACATGGCCTGATTCCTGTAAAACCTGGGATATGTAGGCAAATTTAAAACCAAATTCCGGTCTCCGTCTTTCAAAACATCCCGTCCAGTCAAAATTGACCATCATTTCTTTACCCGAAAACTCTTTCATCCTTCGCGGAAAAAGAGGGGCAATTATAGATGCCCAATTTTTTCCTATATATTTTAAATATGCACAAATACCTTAAATATAGCATATACATCCATATATAAGCATGCACAAGGTCTTTATAATTTTGCATAATTTTAGGGATTTAAATTGACTTATTTTCTTCCCTTTTATTCATAAAATCCCTCAATAATTATTCCCTAAAGTATTGTTATGGTGATTTAGTCATTTAATTTTATATTTATTCCAAAATATGGTAAAAAAATTTCTATGCATTTTTAAATTTGCATTTGGTATTTCTAAAACTAAATTGCATATAATTATAATATTAGACCATTTAATGTATAATTATCTTTATATTCGTAAAATTTATCTCCTATATTTTTAAAATGCAAAATATCTATTATAAATTATTTTAGTACACAAAATTATTTTTCACAATTTATTTATTATTTATTACAAATTATATAGGGGGAAAGTTTTATTTAAAATATAGCCAGATTTGGTTTCAATTGTAGCCCAATTTAAACCCAACCCCAACCCAATTTCAGACTAAAAACCCCCGACCCAAGCCCTAAACCTGCCTACCCGACCCAAGACCCGCTAAATCCTGGCCATTGATCTAAAAGATCAACGACCCTGATGAGTTCTTTCCTTTTTTTTAATCCCGAACGACCCCTAACACTGTCTCATTTCTCAAATCCACCGCCTCTGTATTCTCTCATCTCCTCTCCTCTCTCAACCTCTCAACCTAGCCCTAGTTCCTTCAACCGCCGCCTCTTATCTCCGGTCTTTCATCTCTAGTTGGGTTTCTTCTGAAACCCTAATTTTTGCTTACATCTGCTAGATCAATACGATTTTTAAACGATTTTGAGTCTGTTTCTTTGATGTTTTACACTATCCTTGTAACTTTTTACAAAAATCAACGGTTTCAAAGTGTTTTCACCTTCGTCTCAAATTAGGGTTTTTGGAACTTCTTCTAAAACTCTATTTAAACCGATTTTATGTTTAAACTTCCATCTCTTGCATATTTCGACCGATTCTATGATTTTACTCCCTTTTCAACTTGTCTATGATGAAAACCCTAATTTTTTAATTCTAACCTTGGGGTTTCTGAGCTTTGTTTGATAATGTGTTCAGTTAATCTACATGTTTCTGTGATTCTATGATTTTACCATATGATTACTTGTTAAGGTTCCTAATTGTGGTTATCCCTGCCTATTTTACCCTATTTTGTTCACCAATGTTTTTGATTCGTTACTTCTCCTACCTGTATCATGCCTATTCTACTAATTTAGACTATGCTCTACATGAATCCCCAATTGATATACAATTCTTTTCCTACTCGACCTCTTAGAGTTCTGTTTTTTTTTTTGCTTGCTATGTGCTTGTTCTTATAAAGTTGTGCTAAATAATTGCTATTTTCTACTTTTGGATCCTTGAGTCTTTGTGATTGATCTTTCACTTTTTTTGCATGATATCTCTATTGATTTTTAACTTTGTAGAATATTTTCTGACCTTATTATGCGGTCAATTATGCAACTAATTTATTTCTTAAGTCTTTTCCTTGATTGAAACATGCTGAACCTAGCCTCTATTACATGTTGTGTACTTGTACTATGGTAAAAATATTTTCTTATTAGCTATGCTCGGCCTTATATTATTTCCTTCTTAATTGTTACATGTTTAATACCATTTGAAGTTAACTCCTCAAATAAAGGGATTACTTACCTTGATTTCACGACTGATTGATGCTGAGTCCCCATAATTACTGATGAACTTTGATTTTTACCTTATTTGCTACCTAATTTCAAACTATAAATACCTTAGTCTCTCATTAACACAACGACGAACACTCTTGGTTCAAAAATTCTCTCTCACACACTTAAAACGTTCTGCTCTCTTTTTGTGCTACTTGATAATACTCTAAGTTAGCCGGCTGCAAGCCAAGGCTAACCATTGTGTTCTCCTTATCTTTCACTTTGCTTACTGTCTTCTTTACTAGTATGTTCTAATTTCAATTCACGTTCCAACAACAATATGGTTCTTTTATTGCTCCAGTTCATCATTTTTTAGTTTGCTTCTATTTACAATTTTACTATGAAACTTGTAGTTGATATGTTTACATGCATGTTATGTAATTCCCTTCTTTAGGATTAGTGTATTATCCCTCTGTGTTGTTTCTGAACATGTCTATACCAATTATCTCTACTTGTTATGTGTTTACCATCATATGCTCCATATATCCCCAAAATCCCTTGACCCATGTTTGTGACTACTGAACTTTCTTTGGTTCTGTGACTCCTGGCTCTGTATGAACCTGTCTTAAAGGTGTTGTGTTTGGACTTTTGTTCACTGCTTCAATCTCTTTTCAAACTGTCTCTATTGTTTTACTGAATCATTTTCAAACAAACTTCTTTTTAATACATTTTTTCCATTAAAACCTTTCAACTTGTGCTTAGCACTTTCACTTTACTCCTAAGTCAATAAGTTATGTCCCCTCCAGTATGTCTACTGCCTAAGCATCCTCTTGAGAACCCTCTAAACTCTAGAATACTGAGGGTAGCCCTTCCACACTGCACTTATTCAATTTTGGTTACCGTGTTTAGGTGTAAGCACTGCCTGGGATCCTTGAGATCCTTAGGGAACTTTGATGCACCTAGACTATGGCATTGTCTATGGAATTAAGGCATTTGAGGCTATTGGGGGCTTTGGAAATCTGGGCCTAATTGAAGGCTCCCTATAGAATAGCTTTTTATTTTCTTATTTAGTTATGTAATTCATTCATGTTGCCTGTAATAACTTGTAAACAAATATTGGGGTAATCAGTGAAATGGATGGGTAGCTACTTGTTTATGGGGTAATACGGGTAGAAATCATGCTTATATGACTTTATATTTTAATCTGATTGCTTTACCAAGTAGAAATAATGCTTATAGGGCTTTACATCTTACCATGTTTATCTCACTATGTTAGAAATCATGCTTATAGGGCTTTACATCTTACCATGTTTATCTCACTATGTTAGAAATCATGTCTGCAAGTCTTTAAAATCGGTATTAAACTTCGATATCATGCCTATAGGGAACAATATCAAATAATGTTGTGACGACCCAACCTGTCGTCTCATGTGTTACTGCTCCATTTCCCCCCATTTTATGCTTCTTCATGTTTCGTTATCGGTATGTGGTGTGTTAGAGTTGATTTGGATGGGTTTTGATAAGAAATAAGATACTTAGTCTCTTTAAGGAAGGCTTAAGTTGGAAAAAGTCAACCGGATGTTGACTATTGAGTTATAGGGCTCGGATGTGAATTCTGATGATTCAGTTAGCTTCGGGAGATGATTTTTGACTTAGGAGCACGATCGGTATTGATTTTGGAGGTCCGGTGTAGAATTAGGCTTGAATTGGCGAATTTAGTATTTTGGCGAATTTCGGTTGATAGGTGAGATTTTGATTCGAGGGTCGGAATGGAATTCCAAGAGTTTCTGTAACTTTTATATGTGATTTGTGATGTGTGTGCAAAATTTCAGGCCTTTCGGATGTCGTTTGGTTGAGTTTTTTATCGAATGCATGTTTCAGAAGTTTTGAAGAAACTTAGGATTCAATCCGATGTGAATTGATGATTTTAGTGTTGTTTGATGTGTTTTGAGGATTGGAACAAGTTTGAATAATATTTAAGGAGGTGTTAGTGCTTTTGGTTGAGGTCCCAGGGGCCTCGGGGTGATTTCGGGTAGCTATCGGAAGGAAATTTGAAGTTGGAATTCCAAGTTTTTGGTTGCAGCAGGTCTTTCTGCATCTGCGGAAAGGAAACCGCAGATGCGGTTACGTGGAAGCGAAGCCAGGTATCGCTGGTGCGAAAAGGTTGAGGTTGAGCAATTTCCACAGAAGCAGAAAGTTATCTGCATAAGCGGAAGTTATACCGCAGGAGAGGTTTTGGCATTCTCTTGATATTTCGCAGAAGCGGAAGGCGGGCTGCATAGCCTGTCCCACTGATAAAATGTGGAACGCAGAAGCAGTAGGGTACCTTAAGTAAAGGTCCACAGAAGCGGACATGGACCGCATATACGGAGGTCGCAGAAGCGACATTTTCTCCGCAGAAGCGAAATCTGGGTTGGTCATAAAAGGGTTTTATTGAAACATTTCATCCGCGAGGGTTATGTATTTTCCACCATTTTTTAGCGAGCTTTGAGAGATTTAAGGCGATTTTGAAGAGGGATTCAAGGAGGAATGATTAGAGGTAAGTTCTTTAGCTTAAATACACGAGATTATGATAGATTTAACATGAAAATTGGTTGAAATTCGTTAAAAAGGGGTAAAGCTAGGGCTTGAGTTTTTGCTATTTCAAATTGGGATTTGATAGGTCATTTGAGCTCGGATTTGGGAGTTCTTTGTATGTATAGACTGGTGGCGAGACGAGGAATCCAGTGAGGTGAATTTTTCAATTTTTCGAGAAGCGGGCCCGGGGCTCGGGTTTTGCTAGTTTCGAGATTTCTGCTATTTCTCGGTTGTTTTTGATTGGGTATTGTTCCCTTGGAATATTGTAATGTATTCGCTCTGATTTTGGTTAAATTCGACGCGCGTGGAGGCCGATTTGAGGTGCAAAGGCGTCGCGAGCTAGAGATTTCACCGGTTCAAGGTGAGTAGTACTTGTAAATGATATTCTGAGGGTTTGAAACCCCGGATTTGCACATCATAGTGTTGTATTGAGGTGACGTGCATGCCGGATAGGGAGCGTGGGTTAGAGCACCATTGGGGATTGTGACTTGGTTCGTCCCGATTGATGAAATTACTACGTATTTGACTGAAACTACTTGTTATCATATGATTTAGGCTGATTGCCATGTTTTGGGCTTTGTGCCGATTATTTGAATCCTTTAGGGATTTTTATCACTGTTTCCATGATACTTAGCATGTTAAATGATTTCAGTCTTGAGTTGAACACTGTTTTGAAATGTCCAGTCCTGCTTCTAATGTTTTAAAACGTAAACTACATTTTCTGACGTTTGGAGCTGAGAACTATTACTTGACATCGCCCTAGTAGCTCACATGCATATTCTGGACTGAGGATGGATCGGGATGCACGCCGCAACAGTGTGATATTAATATTGCGCTTGGGATGTAGGAGCCCCTCCGGAGTCTGAACCCCCACAGTGAGCGTGGGTACCCAAAAGGATCGGGTTGCGCCGCAGCTGTCATGTGCATTGCATTGCATTCATGCATTGGTTCCTGTTTGTATTACATGTCACGACATTCAGCACTCTCATATCATTGGCATCCATGCTACTTCGTGCACTATTTACCAAATACCCTGGTGTTATTTGTTGGTAGAGTGCTGTGCCCGAGGGGCCGACTTATGTGTTGACTTGCACTATCTGATATCGCATTCATATGCTTGACTGTTGGAAAAGGATATTTTCAAAAGAGATTTTTAACTGAACCAGATATTTCTAAAGGATTTTCACGGTTTACTATTTTCTCAAAGGTTTGTACTGCCCTATATAGCATGGTGGAGTGCTCTTACGTGATTTCTTGCCGTTCAGTTATTATTTACTCTTATTACTCACTGAGTTGGAGTACTCACTTTACTCCATGCACCTCGCGTGCAGTTGTGGGTATTGTTCACCCGAAAGCGGGTTAATTGCTGATTGAAGGTATTACTACTATGGCTGGGCAAGGTGACCGCCAGCGTTCGCGGCACCAGACTTCATCTTTTGATTCCAGATTTTATTTTTTATACTATTGGCCTTGTAGTTGTGTTCCAATTTCTTTAGATGCCTGTGGCTTGTAACACCCCGGTTGAGCTGTGTTGGGTTGTAGTTATTAATGGCATTAAGTTGTATTTATCCATTCATTGCCTATGGCTTGAGCACCGAGGTACTGATTGTGTGAGCAAATGTTTTGAACTTATATGTTCGGTATTTCTCTTATTAGACGGAATGGCGGTTGGATACCCATGTGGTGAGTATGTTAGTGATGCGATGTGTATTTAAATGACTTGGTAGTGACGAAGGAGTCTGCTGGATAATAGATGAACTGTTAAGTGTTCGTTTCCTATTGTGATTTGTTGTTTAGCCCCGAGTTATGGGCGCGTGGAGGATATTTTCGTATCTCCTAGTTGGAAAGTAAAGTGCAATACTTGTGGCAGTATGAGTTCAGACTCAGGAAGACTAAATTGGCTGTATTATGTGTATGACGGTGGGAGGTGTGCTGAAATACTAAATTGAGGCGAAGCAGGTGGGTTATCTCCTGCGGAGTGTTCTTGAGTGGTATGATCCTTATGTGTCTGTTAGAAGATCCTATGTGTAATTAAAAGGTACGTGTTGTAATTTGAAAATTTGGGTCGCTTAAGAGAGTGGACTCAGTTGATGTGGGGATGAATGCGAGGTTTGTAGAGGATTTCAGTACCAGATGATCTGTGTTTTCATAATCTAGTAGATGATTTGAGTTTAATCTCAGTATAATATTATGGCATCATTAGAGTAAGAGTAATATGGGTTATTGAATGTGTCTTGATATATGGCTTCAAGCCAAGTTGGGGAGGTTGTTGTTGATTAGCTTATCGCATGGTTATGTGCTATGTTGGTTCCGTTTCGAGGTATGCTGGCGGATTAGTCCTGGTTGCAGAAATTTAGCCGAGGATGGCACGACTGAAGCAAAATTTTGACAAAGGTTATAGGGTGCTTTCGTAGATGTGAGAAAATACTAGGATGTCTTGAGCTGTGGTTGACAAAGAATGCTCAGTGTATAGAGAAGGAAGATGGTTATTTGTATTGTATGAGATCATGTTTTGCGGTGTCAGAGTGCTAATAAGGCACGGGTGGTTCTGTCCGTTAAGTCAGGTAATTTACAGTTGTATAAGAGTGAATGACTCTCGAGAATGGTTTTATTGTGTTCAAGATTTTTCATGTAATAATCAGGTGTCTTAAGGTGGTGTATGTGGCTAGAGATTGTGTTTCCATTAGAAAAGGATCAAGACTTGTGATATTTTATGTTAATTATGGGATTCTATGTATCAGTATCTGGGAAGTAATGGTAACAAATTCAGATTCCCATGAAGTTCTTCAAGTAAAGTATTATGGAACGTGGTATTTCTGGGAAGCATTGAGAGAGTATTCAGTGGCTTATGGGTCTTAGACAATACGGTCTTATGTTCGAGTCTCTTATAGTAAACCTGGGTTAAGGTATTGTGGTGCTACATCAGAGAAGAATATCATGTTGATGATGAATCAGAAGGGAAACTTGATGGACGGAATAACTTGATAATAGACCGAATCGGTATGGTAAGGGTATGATTAATTCTTCGTATGTGTTCGAGGTAATGAGCTCTTACAGGCATGATGCAGCAATTCTCTTGAGTCTTGATAGCTTGCTTAGCCTGGTTTGGATAGAAGGATTTAGTCCTGGCAGTTTAGTTTGTGGTTAGGAAAAGGGAGATGGAGTTCTCATGCTATCCTAGTGTGGTATGGCATATGCGATATGTTGTGGTGGATTGGGATTTGTGTGTATAAGGTTCGGTTCAGTTCGGAACGGAAAGTCATTAAATTCTTAAGCAACACGGGCAGCTGCAGGTGATTTAAGAATCGATCTTCAGATGATTAAAGAAAGTGGCACTGCTATTCTAGTGATTTGGCGGGGGTATATGTTCAGTAAAAGAGGTGATGTAAACTGATGATACTTCGGTAGTATTGTGGCACTTTCTTGCTAAATCGACTGCTGATATCTGAGTTTGTTTGATGGCACAGGAGAATTTTAGAATATCTTATGTGGAATGATTGGGTACTCGAGGAGTAATATGTACTCATACTGCGGAATTTGGGATCAGGTATAGTGATTCGTGTTCTATATGGAGTTGGAGACTGGGAGTTCTCAGGTACAGACTATGCGGTGGTTGTGGATCGTGTGTATCGGCACCTTTTAGCGGCTATTGGGATTTGGAGACCCGAGTGGATATTTCTTTGCTTAGTATATTAGATTGTGGATACGATATTGGGGTGTAGACTGGTTGTCTCAGTGTTGGGTTATTCTAGACTATTGTGCTATGGGTTATATTGGAAAATGCCATAGGTTGCGTGGTGGAGTGCGTCGGATTAAATTCTAGCAGAGTGGTTGTGTTCCAAAGACCAGAGGACGGCTGGGAAGGATTGCTTTTCTTAATTGGGCCTTCGTGGCGGATGTCAGTGTAGGGGTTTCTACCATTGATTCAGTTCCAATATTGAGGGACTCTTTTTCGGATGCGTTTCTTGTGGTCGGGCATGTCACCGGGCGAGGTTGTGTATTTTGGTATTGATTGGTGCTGGGCACCGTATCGTACGGCTCCGGCAGGAGTTATGTTAGTGGAAGGAGCAGCTTCAGACTTCTTGGTATTGAGTTTGTTGGCAGGCTGATGTGGCTACGTATTTGGCTTGAGTTAGCTTGGTTAGTTCCAAGTGGTATTGTCGAGGGTTAGGTTGATTCGATCGTTATTGAACTTAATAGTTATTTGGGGAGATCTATGAGTTGCTTTCTGTGCTGTGAGACGTTGAGATTTGTTGGTTATGGGCACATGTGGTGCGGTTCTATTGGGGAAATTCATAGAGGAAGTCGAGCGGGAAGAGTAATTGGGTGTTGCTTGGTAAATGGAGTGTTAGTTATGACCTATCGGGTTGCGTGTCGTATGTTATTTGTTTCACCGTAGGTGTGATGAGTTGCTTTGGTTCTAGACATCAAATTGTGCGTGGCTGTTGATTTTGAGCGTAGCGACTTGAGATGTGTCAGGTGCAACAATGTTAGGGTAGGATCGCGCATTGTAGCGAGGCTACGTGGAGTTATGACCTTTCGAGGTAGGTTCAGATGTTCTATCTCTATGATGTGAGACGGGGTCACAGCCTTGTGTTGTGATGATACTAATGAGCTTGAGGTACAGCTCTTTCGTTTGAGTCATTTGTCATGATTTGAGTATGTTCATACCGTTTCTTATTGGTGCGTGTATTATGCAAGTTGTGGCTTAGGCCTGTTTTGAGGTGTCATATCACTAGAGTGGTGTGTTGGATTCGAGGTGGTCATTGGAGTCATTAATGAATACGAACAGATTTGATTTTAGCTTATTGGAAGGATAATATCGAGGTTCATCTCGGAATCTGCTATGGTATTAGTCTAAAAGTAAGTGGCTTCATAAATGGTTGATCTAAGAAATGGTTACGATTTATTGCGTGTTTCATTTATCATTGGCAGTATATGAAAGTGTTGGAATAAGGCCTTAGTTGATAAGAGGTTTTCGAACGATATCCATGTGTTGTGGGCAACTGCTGAGAATAGAAGTTATCTGTTTCGAGTGTTGAGCTATATAGCATATCATGTGATTGAGGGTTATTATAGCTGGTTCAGGCTTATTCTGAGTATAGATGTAAGGTTCTAATCTGGTGTATGATTTCGAAAAGTGCAATGTGGTTCTACGGTTAATGGTCTAAATGTACTGTGAAATTTCAGCTATATTGTGTTATCGGACCTATACGAGATGGGGTGACGAGGGATCACCCCGGGTATATGCTTGGTAAGATCATTCAGCTATTGTGTTGCTTCTAGTACAACTCTGGGTATGCTCGAGGACGGGCGTTTGTTTAAGTTGGGGAGGATGTGACGACTCGACCCGTCGTCTCAGGTGTTACTGCTTCGTTTTTCCCCATTTTATGCTTCTTCATGTTTCGTTATCAGTATGTGGTGTGTTAGAGTTGATTTGGATGGGTTTTGATAAGAAATGAGATACTTAGTCTCTTTAAGGAAGGCTTAAGTTGGAAAAAGTCAACCGGATGTTGACTATTGAGTATGAGGGCTCGGATGTGAATTCTGATGATTCGGTTAGCTTCAGGGGATGATTTTTGACTTAGAAGCGCGATCGGTATTGATTTTGGAGGTCCAGTGTAGAATTAGGCTTGAATTGGCGAAGTTAGTATTTTGGCGAATTCCGGTTGATAGGTGAGATTTTGATCCGAAGGTTGGAATGGAATTTTGAGAGTTTTTGTAACTTGAATATGTCATTTGTGATGTGTGTGCAAAATTTCAGGCCTTTCGGACGTCGTTTGGTTGAGTTTTTTATCGAATGCGTGTTTCGAAAGTTTTGAAGCAACTTAGGCTTGAATCCAATGTGAATTGATGATTTTAGTGTTGTTTGATGTGTTTTGAGGATTGGAACAAGTTTGAATAATGTTTTAGGAGGTGTTGGTGCTTTTGGTTGAGGTCCCGGGGGCCTCGAGGTGATTTTGGGTAGCTATCGGAAGGAAATTTGAAGTTGGAATTGCAGGTTTTTGGTTACAGCAGGTGTTTCCGCATCTGCGGAAAGGAAACCGCAGATGCGGTTATGCGGAAGCGGAGCCAGGTATCGCAGGTGCGAAAAGGTTGAGGTTGAGCAATTTCCATAGAAGCGGAAAGTTATCCGCATAAGCTGGTCCGCATAAGCGGAAGTTATACTGCAGGAGCGGTTTTGGCATTCTCTTGATATTCCGCAGGAGCGGAAGGGTGGCCGCATAGGCAGTCCCGCTGATGCGAAATGTGGAACGCAGAAGCATTAGGGTCCCTTAAGTGAAGGTCCACAGAAGCGGACGTGGACCGCAGATGCGGAGGTCGCAGAAGCGACATTTTCTCCGCAAAAGCGAAATCTGGGCTGGTCATAAAGTGTTTTACTGAAACATTTCATCCGCGAGGTTATGTATTATCCACCATTTTTAGCGAGCTTTGAGAGCTTTGAGGCGATTTTGAAGAGGGATTCAAGGAGCAAAGATTAGAGGTAAGTTCCTTGGCTTAAATACACGAGATTATGACAGATTTAACATGGAAATTGGTTGAAATTCATTAAAAAGGGGTAAAGTTAGGGCTTGAGTTTTTGATATTTCAAATTGGGATTTGATAGGTCATTGGAGCTCGGATTTGGGAGTTCTTGGTATGTATGGACTCGTGGCGAGACAAGGAATCCGGTGAGGTGAATTTTGCAATTTTTCGAGAAGCGGGCCCGGGGCTCAGGTTGTGCTAGTTTCAAGATTTCTGCTATTTCTCAGTTGTTTTCGATTGGGTATTGTTCCCTTGGCATATTGTAATATATTCGCTCTGATTTTGGTTAGATTTGACGCGCGTGGAGGCCGATTTGAGGGGCAAAGGTGTCGCGAGCTAGAGATTTCACCGGTTCGAGTTGAGTAGTACTTGTAAATGATATTCCGAGGGTTTGAAACCCCGGATTTGCATATCATAGTGTTGTATTGAGGTGACTTGCACACCGGATAGCGAGCATGGGGTAGAGCACCATTGGGGATTGTGACTTGTGACTTGGTCCGTCCTAATTGATGAAATTACTACGTATTTGACTGAAACTACTTGTTATCATCATGATTTGGGCTGATTGTCATGTTTTGGGCTTCGTGCAGATTATTTGAATCCTTTAGGGATTTTATCACTGTTTCTATGATACATAGCATGTTAAATGATTTCAGTCCTGAGTTGAACACTGTTTTGAAAATGTCCAGTCCTGCTTATAAGGTTTTAAAACTTAAACTACATTTTCTGACGTTTGGAGCTGAGAACTATTACTTGTCATCGCCCTAGTGGCTCACATGCATATTCTGGACTGAGGATGGATCGGGCTGCACGCCGCAGCGGTGTGATATTGATATTGCTCTTGGGCTATAGGAGCCCCTCCGGAGTCTGAACCCCCACAGTGAGCGCGGGTACCCAAAAGGATCGGGTTGCGCGCCACAACGGTCATGTGCATTGCATTGCATTCATGCATTGGTTCCTGTTTGTACTACGTGTCATGACATTCAACACTCTCATATCATTGGCATCCATGCTACTTCGTGCACTGTTTACCAGATACCCTGGTGTTGTTTGTTGGTGGAGTGTTGTGCCCGAGGGGCCGACTTATGTGTTGACTTGAACTATCTAATATCGCATTCATATGCTTGATTGTTGGAAAAGGATATTTTCAAAAGAGATTTTTAACTGAACCAGATATTTATAAAGGATTTTCACGGTTTACTGTTTTCTCAAAGGTTTGTACTGCCCTATAGAGCATGTTGGAGTGCTCTTATGTGATTTCTTGCCGTTCAGTTATTATTTACTCTTATTACTCACTGAGTTGGAGTACTCACTTTACTCCTTGCACCTCACGTGCAGTTGCAGGTATTGTTCACCCGAAAGCGGATTAATAGCTGATTGAAGGTATTACTACTGTGGCTGGGCAAGGTGACCGCCACCGTTCGCGGCACCGGACTTCATCTTTTGATTCCAGATTTTATTTTGTATACTATTGACCCTGTAGTTGTGTTCCGATTTCTTTAGATGCTTGTGGCTTGTGACACCCCAGTCGGGCTGTGTCGGGTTGTAAAAATCAGTTATTAATGCCCTTAAGTCGTATTTATCCATTCATTTATGTTTATTAACTGTTAAAAGGGGCATTGTCGTTCTGTTTGCTGGCCTTGTCTTCATGAGATGTGCCATCACGACCGGGTTTGGGAATTGGGTCGTGACACCTGCCTATGGATCTCGCCTAAACTTAGTTTAAATAACTCAATCCGCTTAACGTTTAGCTCACTTCTGAATTGGTTTAATTAAGTGGTTTATATTTCCCTGACTCGAGTTCTTTAAAAAACTGCCTTAATCTGTTAATAGACAGCATGCCCATAGGGATTTAAAAGCCCGTTTTCAAATCTGCCCTGTTTTTCTATAAAATGTAGTCATCAGTATTCCGCATATAGGAAATCCTGTAGGGCGTTTTCAAAACTTGCAATTCTGAAACTGTTTCTATGACTTAATATTTTTCTGATCCTAACAGGCTTTAAAAACCAATTGGCAACTGCTAGGGACATTACTCCTGAGTTTATATAAAAAAAATTGCTTGTCTTCTGTATATTCACCTAGACATCATGCCTTAGGATGTTATTTAATAAAAAGCCCTTAATTGTGCTTGGGTCGTCATGTTTATGTGCCTTGTTTGAGGAGGAAATTTTGAGCCTCTAAGTGCTCCCTTTTATCTTATGTGCTAATAGTCCTAATTGTTTTGCTTGTCGCCTTAGAATTTTCACCTTTAAAACCCCAGAGGTCTGTCTAGACCCACCTATAGGTAGAGGTCTTAAATCCCTCCAGGACCATTAAGAAGGGATGGGTAACAACACGCAATAGAGATCACTGACCAAACACTCCCTTTGAGTGACCACTAAGGGGATGGGATGGGTAGATATGGGATATGATGACTACGTGCTAATTTCATGTGTATCCCTTCATCGAGGAGTGTTTATTGGACGTTGTGTGGGGTGATCCTATAGGCTAACCAACCTAGGACCCCTTCTTTACAAAAATTCCTTTTAAAACCTTTGTTTTATAACTTGTTCAAAAATCATTATCTTATTACTTGAGTTACCCAACGTACTTTACTTGGAACCTATTTGAATCAACTGTTTATTTATAAGGACTAATTTATGAATATAAGTTCGGCTGAGACCCATAATTGTGGACCAAGAAGGGTGCGTAACACGTTCCTTTAGAGGTTATTTTGGCCCCTTACCCTAAATATCTGGTAATGCAAACTAATCCAAGAGTTAATCTCTCTAGGTGCCCTAATGCACCTTAGCTCGTTAGGTGGGCACTCTTCAAATACCCAATTCCCAAAAGGATATGAGTTATCACACCCCATGGAATGTCGAAACCCAGACCTCTATCCAAGGAGGGAAAAAAGGGGGCGCGATAGGGTTTCGCCAAACTTTTTAGCAACATGGAAGACACATGTTCCTTGGCAAAGTTGTTACCTTTTACGGCGATGATGTAATGAGACACATGATATTCGTGGTCAGTTGTGCTTTCATATATCCCAAGGTTGGGCTGCATTTTAAAGGTTTTTGGTATAGTAAGTGGGGCTGCATCATCACTTTATGGATTTTCGACGAACCAGCCTGCGTCTCTTTTTGGCAACAACTTGGGAGCACTTGGTATTTTATCAACCCTTTCCTGGTATTCTTTTAGTTGATATCGAAGTGCCTTGTTCTCATTCTCCATTTCCTCCATCCTTTTCAAAATGGCAGCGAGGGCATTATCACTTGCAGTATTAATGATATTATGAGTAATATCCGTCATTGGAGGAGAGAGTTGGTTCCATTTCTCGTCTGCTGGTTGTATAGTGAATTGTAGTCGCGTCCTGGGCAGGCTTGGTGAGGACGTTGGTTAGTGTGTCAGTAACCATGCTACGAGGAGTTTTTTTGTAGTTGGGGCGTCTCCATCCCAATAGATATGGAGCCCCCTTACCAAGAGATTTTGTGATGCTGCAGTGAGAAGCAACGACCTATCTCGCCTAGGGGAGGCATTGGGCATTGTATCCATTTCACATTTTTCGTTAGTGACGTTCATGAAGTTAGTTGGGAGGTCGCTTATTGTTCTCGTCCTTTATTCTCAGTTACCTGCCATATTGGGATTTATAAATACAAAGAAAGGAGATCTTGTTTTTTAATGTTAATAAACGGTGTTGGCTGTAGATCCAGAAGAAACAAAAAGTTTAACTAAGAAATTCCCTAGACGGCGCCAAATTATTTGAACAAATAATGTAACTTTTTGTCCAAATAATAAAATTTATGTGATGATGGGTTAAACCTAGTTACTAATAATATTTCTATATGTAGGTTCCGAACATGTGACTAATATCAAATATAATTGGTGGTAGGTTGGTAGCAGCGTGCAATAACTTTTTCAAATAGTATGAGCAATAATGTCGTATTTAATAGCAATAAATAACAATAAGTGGCATTTAGTAAATAGAAGAAGTGATTCACCCAATAAAAGATGAACTAGATGGTTGTTCCTCCAAACAATGATGAGTGACAGACAAATCCTAGAATGTTCGAATTATTATCTAATTTGATGGAAAAATATGGAATAATATGAATGGGAATCTTGATGAAAAGGTAGTGTTCGTATCTTAGTGATAGAGAGAGAAACTTTTTTCAAAGTTCTGTTCTTATCAAATGAATGTCACATGCCCCATATCAGTATCTTTTTTTTTCTATTTATATGAGTATTCCTGTAGTAAACCTTAATAGTACAAGTGCAAGGAATATCCACTAGAATATTCTCTATAATATCCTATTTCGAAAAAATTCATTACAGACTCATCATCCATACTCGACCTCGACCATTGTTGGCATCTCGGCCATAAATCTCGCTGCTTCCTAGTCGATCTCGAGTGACGATGGTTCGGGGACTCTTTCTTTAGTGTTACCTTATCTTAAATATTCTAGGGCAGATTTAAACCCATACAGGAAAAATGAGACCTTTTTGTGACAAGGGTAATATTATAACCAAAATATTTATAATGGATGTGAAATTTCTCTATCGAATAATACAAGGACAAATGTAACCTTTAATTCTTTCTTGTTTGTAACAACCCGACTGGTCATTTCATGAGTTACAGTCCCGTTTTCCCCATTTTTGCTTCCTTAGGTGTTGTTCAGCTGTATTTCATCGATCGTATCATGTTGGTTGGTTCGGGTTCGGAGTGGTCTTGGAGTAGAATGAGACACTTAGTCTCTAATTTTGATGCTTAAGTTAGAAAGGTCAACCGGATGTTGACTTATGTGTAGAAGATATCGGATGTGGATTCTAATGGTTCGGATAGCTTTGCTAGGTGAGTTTGGACTTAGGATTGTGTTCAGAATGTAAATTGGAGGTCTGTGGTAGATTTAGGCTTGAATTGGCGAAATTGGAAATTTGGCGTTTCCCAGTCAGCAGTGGAAATATTGATATTGTGGTCAGAATGGAATTTCGGAAATTGGAGTAGGTCCTTTGTGTCATTTGTGATGTGTATGCAAATTTTAGGTCATTCGGATGATGTTTGATAGGTTTTGGCATCACTTGCATAATTCGGAAGTTTGGAAATCCTTAGGCTTGAATCCGAGGGTGATTTGGTGGTTTGATGTTGTTTTAAGTGGTCTAAAGATTGGAATAAGTGTGAATGGTGATACTTGTTGGCATGTTTGGTTGAGGTCCCGAGGGCCTCGAGATAAATTTGGGTGGCTGACGGAATGTTTGGCATTGAGTTGATACTGCTGATTTTTGCTTCTTCTGTCATATCTGCACCTACGGATTGGGGACCACAGGTGCGAAGTCGCCAATGCAAAATGAAGATCGCAGGTGCGTATTTTGGCCATCAGGAGAAGAACCAAAAAAGCGATGTGTTAGACGCATCTGCGGCACCTTTAGTACGATGATTGGGGCGCAGATGTGGTCCTTGACATTTAAGTGGAAGTTGAAGGTGCGGATTCTTGCACTACAGAAACGGTTGTGCATGTGCGGAATTTGGACCGCATGTAATGACCCAGCCATTAATTTTTAGAATTTACGCCCCAATCCCCTATTTACCATTTCCCCAAGTTCATTTCTGCTATTTTGATTTACCGAGACGTTCGTTGCTATGTTTTGGAAAGTGTTGGGACACTTAGTCCCTAAATGCGAGCTTAAGTATTGGAAAATGGTCTCTAGTTGGAACAGTGTGAGAACGGCCTCGGAATGGAAATCTGATAGTTCTGTTAGCTCTATTAGGTGATTTCGGAGTTGGGAGCGTGTTTGGAATGTATTTTAGGAGTTCGTAGCTTATTTAGGCTTGAATTGGCGAAGTTAGTATTTTGGCGATTTCCGGTTCATAGGTGATATTTTTATTCGGGAGTCGAAATGGGATTTCGAGAGTTGATGTAGCTTTGTTAGGTGATTTGGGATATGTGCGCAAAATTTCAGTACATTCGGACGTGTTTTGGTTGGGTTTTTGATCGAATGCGTGTTTTGGAAATTTTAGAATAACTTAGTCTTGAATTCGATGTAATTTGATGGTTTTGGCATTGTTTGAGGCGTTTTGATGATTGGAACAAGTTTGTATGATGTTTTAGGAGGTGTTGGAATTTTTGGTTGAGGTCCCGTGGGCCTCGGGATGATTTCGGGTGGTTAACGGAGAAATTTTTGAAGTGTTGCAGTAGCTAGCTTTTCCTCTTCTGGTATTTCCGCTTCTGCGGCTTGGGAACCGTAAAAGCGGTTGGATCATCGCAGAAGAGGCCTTGGCTTCGCAGAAACGACTTTTGGCCATCCCCCAGGAAACTACAGAAGTGGTAGGAATTCCGCCCGCAGAAGCGGCCAGAGTTCCGCATAAGCGGGACCGTAGAAGCTTCCCCTTGATCGCAGAATCGAAAACAGGCCTGGGCAGAAGGTTAAGTCCTGAAAATGGGACTTCGTTCCCATTTTCCTTTTTTGACAATTTAGAGCTCGGTTGAGGTGATTTTTCGGGATATTTTTTGGAAGAACAACGGGGTAAGTGTTCTTCACTTAATTTTGGTTAGATTACTCGAATCTATTACGAGTTTTGGCATTAAATCCTTGAATTTAGTTGGAAAAGTTTAGAAAACCCTCTTGGATAGAATCATGGGTTTGAGGGTTGAAATGTTATGAGATTTGGATAATTTTTGTATGGTTAGACTCGTGAGAGTACGAGGGTTTTGGAAATATAAATTTTACCCGATTCCGAGACGTGGGCCCGAGAGGCATTTTGGTCATTTTACATAATTTGGCGTATTAGCTTAGAATTTAATTGTGGAATTAATTACTTGAATTATTATTTATAGTATGCAATTTAATTGAATAGATTTGAGTCATTTGGAGTCAGATACTCGTGGCAAAAGCGTGATTTCGAGTTGATTTTGGAGCCGATTAGAGGTAAGTGGTTTGTCTAACCTTGCGTGGGGGACTTTGTCCCTTAGGATTTGATATTTGGTAACTGAATGCCTTGTACGTAAGGTGACGAGTGCGTACTTGAGCTAATTGTTGAAAACCCAAATTTTTTGCTTAAAATATTTGGACTGAGTTTCTTTCATACTTGCTTTATTCCACTTGCCATTATATTTCTGTGCTAGTCTAGAAAAGCATGTCTAGTTGACTTACTTGCCTATTTACTTAAACTGCCTTGTTTGTAATTTATGAAGCATGTTAGACTAGAAATTTCTATTATTCGTTATGGGTTTGATATTTATTTGATATTTTGAGCTGTTATTGTTTGCTTTAAATTTGGGACTACGGGACGGCATCCCGGGAGATCCCTTGCACGTTTGATGTTCCGAATTGGGAGTGCGGGATACTAAGAGATCCTTGGCACATGTGTATATGATTATTGAGGATACCAAGAGATCTTCGAATCATTATTGAGGATACCAGGAGATCCCCGAATCATTATTGAGGATACTAGGAGCTCCTCGGGATACCAGGAGATCCCTGAATCTTTATTGAGGATACCAGGAGATCCTCAGGATACCAGGAGATCCCCGAATTATTAATTAGGATACCAAGAGATCCCCGATTTTTTCCTGCATGTTGTGAGCAGTATTTACCTTGTATGACCTTGTTTCTGTTTCTATTACTTCATTCCTTATTATCCTGTTACGATTCTCGTTGTAGACTTTATCTTACTATTCTCTTTGTTTTATCATTTATTATGTTTACCTCAGTAGGGCCCTGACCTTCCTCGTCACTACCCAACCGAGGTTAGGCTTGGCATTTACTAAGTACCGATGTGGTGTACTCATGCCCTTCCTGCGCATGTTTTTCATGTGCAGATTATCCAGGTACCTCTACTCAGGCCCATTATCCTTGAGGCAAGGGGATACACGGAGACTTCGAGGTGTATCTGCCGCGTCCACAAACCAGGAGTCTCTATTCTGTTCCAGCTTTAGTATTTAGCTTATTCCTTTTCTCTCAGTTGTTTAGATATTCTGGAGTTAGAGCAGCGTACTATGTTTCTGTTAGCATGAGGTTCCCGTGAGTTTCCGGGTTTTGGGATGAGATTGTAGACTTCCGCATTTTATTTTGAGTTGTATATGCCAAGTGGCACTCATATACCGTTTTCTTCTAGTTTTGCTCAGTTTAATTAAATATTTTCCGCAAGTAATATTAATTTTTGCATTGTTAGGCTTACCTAGTTGTAGGAACTAGGTGTCATCACGACATGTTTCATGGAGGGTGAACTGGGGTCATGACACCTCAGATGTGGAAGTTCTGGGCAGAAAGTATATAAGTTCCCCTTCGCAAATTTGAGTCATTTTTTCACCATTTTGGACGATTTTGGAGCTCCAAGCAGTGATTTCAAGATCGAATTGAGGGGTTTCGGTGAGGTAAGATACTTGGGCATTGTATTTTGTGTTTGTAATAATATTTCCACAATATAATCATGAAATTAATGGGAAATTTCTGGTGAAGATGAAGGATTAGGGCTTGAGTTTTGGAGAGCTTTGATTGGGGATTTGAGAGGCCAATTGAGGTTTAATTTTGATGGTTTTTGTATGTATAGACTCGGGAGTGAAAGGAGTTTCTAGTTTTGCGATTTTTGTTGGATTCCAAGACGTAGGCTTGGGGGCCAAGTTTGGGTCCAATTCGGGATTTTTGGTTTAATTTGATTATTTTCGTGTGGAATTCGTTCCTTTAGTATTGATGATAATATACTGATTTTGGTGAGATTCGGAGCATTTAGAGGAGGAGTCGAAAGGCAAGGGCATTGCGGGTTAGAGTTTTGTCCGGTTTGAGGTAAGTAATGACTGTAAATCTTGTCCTGAGTGTATGAAATCCCGGAATTCATATCGGTGCACTATTTTGAGGTGACGCGCATGCTACATGATGAGCGTGAAAGCGTGTATCTTTGGGGATTGCAATTTGGTCCGTCCCGTAGCAACAATTAAGTTGCATATTTGACTGAAAACTATTTGATACTATTATGCTTTGGAAAGCATTACTATGTTTTTGGTTGAATGCCATATTTGGGCCTCGTGTCAAGATGTTTGAATCCTTAGGGGCTTTTTACTACTATTCCTCACTATTTTCATTTAATATCTGTACTCAGTCATGCTATATTTTACTTATTTCATAACTAAACCTTATTTACTCCGTTTTGATGTTATAAATGATATTTTGGACGGAGCACCCTATTTTACTGTTAGCCCGAGTAGCTTGAGAGGTTTCTAACTGAGTAAGTCTGATGGCCTTTGTTCTGAGGATATTGTGGGATCGGGTTGTGCGCCGCAACAAGTTGTACTATTTTGTGATATATGATAGGTCGAGGGCCTGATTTATTATGCCACGACATGGCTTGTTATAGAGCTTGTGATGTAGGAGCCATCCAGAGTCTGTACACCCCCGGTGAGCGCGGGTACCCTGAGTGAGTGATATGATATAGCCCGAAGGGCTGTTCTTGATTCATGTTGTGCCCGATGGGCTGAATATGAGTGGTTGTGAGGTTGCTCGAGGGGCTGATTCTGAGAAATATTATGCCCGAGGGGCAGTTTATGATACATGTGTTGCCCGAGGAGCTATTTATGATCTTCATCATTTATACTCTAAACTTCATTGAACCTCTGTTGAAACTGTTAGAAAGACATTTTTCAAATGATTTTTTTACTGAAATCGAATTTTAACGAGATGATTTGATTTATATACTGTTTTGAAAACATACTGTACTTATTGTGGTGTTATGATATGGATTTATGTGTTTCTTACTGCTCAGTCTTTATTTACTCTTATTACTTACTAAGTTGGCATAATCACATTACTCTCTGCACCTTTCGTGCAGATCTAGGAGCTGCGGGTCGTGATAGCGAGCGCTGATCCTTCATCCGTCACTGATATCTGGAGCCGGCAAGGTAGTTGCATGGCGATCGCAACCTTGCTCTTCTCCCTCTTATCTTTCTTAGACTATATTAGTATTTTCTAGACTGTGAGAGACTTAGTTGTATTTAGACAATCCTTAGTATATGCTCGTGACTTGTGATACATCAATGTCGGGCTTATGTTTCTTATTGTTATTTAGACTCCTGTTATGAAATTGTATTAATCAATAACTTAAAATATCCTTATTATGAAATATCGTTTTGTTTTGGGATTGTGTTGCCTGACCTAGTTTAATAATATGCGTCATTACGACCGGGTTGGTTTTGGGATCGTGGCATTGTTTAAATCTTGAACCCGCATATATTTTATTGTAGAAGCATGTAGTGTACCTTTAGGCTGTGGTGGTGAAGTGACACAATCCCGTGGTCTCTCACTTATGTGTTTTTTCGATGCCAAATGTGTGGTAGGGATATGATATGTGCCTCTCCAACTTTTTCCGATGGATCCTTTGTAGTAGCTTTTCTTCCTTGACGTGACGCAATGTCTTGTATTCTTAGCTGTTCATCATTTTTTTTTTTTCATTTATCGACAGGAAGAAGCTTAATTTTGAGTACAGTTGGTACGTACCTAGTTACAATACTATATTATTCCCAGCGCATATTTTGTGAAGAAAAGATATTCCTACGACTATTTTCAACCTTTGGTGACTCTTTTCACACGCAGCATATATAGGAAGCGGTGGAACTAGAGAGTAAGTTACGAGTTCGATCGAACCAATTAACTTTGTGTAAATTATATATTTGTATTAAGAAATTCTAAGAAGCCAATTACTATATATATCACTATCCTAGAGTTTAGAACTCGCAAAGTTTTAAATTATATCTCTGACTTTATCAGATAGGCATAGCATCTCCATTCTAATCAAATTTCATTTATATTAGTTTATTTTCATTATGTCGTACTAAGACGGGTCTAAATAAAGGAATATGTATAGTGAAAATTAATATTATTGACTTCAATTAACTTGAGATTGAGATGTAATTGTCGTCATTGATATTATATCATTCCGTATCATATATTTTAACTTTTTTTCCTATTATATGCCTATATAGGAAATCTCATCGAGCATATCATATGATCATTTATTAAAAAAAAATGCATCATTATCACTATCATGCACGTTAGATTGCGATATTGGATACTCAAGTAGCCTATCTCCCTCTCCATATGATTAGCCGAAAGGTTTTGCTCATGCTCAACCATGTACCTTCCTTTTCTTGATTTTGTACTAGAAAACAATTTTAAGAAATAATTTAATTATTTTCAATTATTTTTCCACAAATCAACTGTAATTTAATTAATTCAAGATTACTAATAATTGTATTTTAAAGCTGTTTATGGACATTCACCGTAGATGATAGAATAATATTCAACTTTTAAATAATTTAATCTGTCATTGAATGAATTAACTAAAACTCTTTTAAGCAAAAGGAGAATTTTTTTAAAAATTAAAAGGGTAAAAAATTACCCTTTTAGGATAATTCCTCACTAGAGGACACCTTTTTATACCTAAGTCAGTATTCACCAAAGTCATCTTTTCTCTACAAGAAACATCCTCCCATCCACCATACTAAATCCAAATTTTCTTTTCTACCCTACTTTTCTTTGCTCTTTCTTTTTCATTCAATGGAGTTTTTAGTTCCACAACAGGAACAAGATCAGGCTAATTTTTCAAGTGGTAGTAGTAGAGTCCAAATGCATGACCAAGAAACAACAAACACTACTTCCACCACTAATAAACGTTACATCTTTCTTCTAGGTATTAATTATTTGTCTCTTTTTATAGGTTCAATTTCATCAACCCTACTTTCAAAATTCTACTTCAATCACAAAGGCGCAAGTCGTTGGGTTTCTACTTGGGTTCAATCTGTTGGCTTTCCTTTTCTCCTTCTCCCTATTTATTTACCTTTTTATGTTTTTAAATCCACTGATAGAAAACCATTTACTGGTTTCACTCCTAAAATCTTGTCACTCTCTATTCTCATTGGTTTTTTATTAGGTTTTAACAACCTTTTATTTTCTTGGGGTAATTCTTATCTTCCCGTTTCGACAAATTCTCTTGTTTTATCTTCACAGTTAGTTTTTACTCTTATCACTTCCGTAATTATCGTCGAACAAAAAATCACATACGCAAATCTAAATTGTGTTATTTTGTTAACTTAGTTCGGTCTTATTAGCCTTAAGTTCAAGCCATGACAAACCAAAAGGTTTGACTAAGTCAAAGTATTTAATAGGATTTTTCTCAACAGTTGGTGCTGGATTATTATTCGCTCTTTATCTTCCGTTAATGGAAAAAATATATAAAAAAGTTTATTGCTGTTCTATGGTTGTGGAAATGCAAATGGTGATACAATTAGCAGCTACTGGTTTGGCCACGGTGGGAATGACTATAGAGGGAGGATTTTCGGAGATGAAAAAAGAGAGTAAAAGTGTGTTTGATTTGGGTGAAAAAGCTTACTGGTTAACGATGATATTTAACGTGATGACGTGGCAGTTATGTTTTATGGGTAATGCTGGAATGGTGTTCTTGACAAGTTCATTGACAGGGGGAATTTGTATAACGGCGTTAATGGCCGTTAATGTTTTGGGTGGGGTTATAGTGTATGGAGATAATTTTGGTGGCACTAAAATAGTTTCAACTTTGTTATGTGTATGGGGATTTGCTTCATATTTATATGGAATGTATATGAAAATGAAGGAAGAGGATAAAAACAAAGAGAGTTCTAGAAAAGTTGATTAATGAACATCAGTTCGTGAAAATGACCTAGATTTGTAACACACAAATGGCAGAGGCTGATTGTCACATGCCCAGTTGCTGCTTTTTTGTTCTTTGATTATTTGAATTTTTTTTTTGGAGGTGGGGGGGGGGGG
>MU735631.1:156241-171137 GCA_026770625.1 Nicotiana glauca
TTTTTTTTGGGGGGGGGGGGGGGGGGGGGGGTGAAGGAGATTGGTAAATGTCAGTAATAGTTGTTACTTGTTACAATGTTTATGTATCCCATCAATTTAAACCTTCACTATCCATTCTTCCATTAGAAGACAATTCCTTGTAACCAACAAGAAGGAGAAGGGGAAAAGAGTTAAAAAGAAAAGAAGAACTTTATTATATATCTGTCTTATTACATCTTTAGTTTGACTTAGTTTAATATGTTTGTTTTATTGCTTAGTTAATAGAAGATACTAGCTTCTGGCATTTGTTTATAATTAATATAAATATTATCGTGTTACGCGTATGCATGTGTAATATAGTTTATTAGTTAAATACATTACGATATGTTTTTTCATACTTTTTGTATGCGCTTCCACAAATTCTAGGAGTAATGATAAGTTGTAAATATTGACACAAATACATTCAAAGTCACTATATATAGTGGAAGGAGAGGCTTATCAAAGGTATGCGTAATGTTACGTGGCGCCTTCCTGAGATTCTTTGTAAGGGTGACGTAAGGCTAAGCAACTGATGTCTGTGCAGTTGCAGTCCGCCAACTGAGGTCCCCGCCGTACGCTAGAGTAGACTATCAGTGCCGTACGGGAAAACCAATGTCAAGAGCAATTGAGAGAACAAAAATGAGAATTGAAATTTAACTAAAGCTTGATTGCATTAATGAAAGCTATTACAAAAAAACAACGCGGTGTCGAGGGGGAGAAACACAAGTACAGAGAATTGCTTGCTTGCTAGAAAGTTTTGATTGCTTGATTCCCCCTAATAATGCTTAAAAAAATAAACCAAAGCTACACGACTAAACTTGAATAAGCTAGAGAAACATAATGTAAGTGCATGAAATAAAACTACTCTATATTTACAATGAAAATGACTTAGTTTTCTAAAAGGCAGCAACAAGTCCGTTTTCAGCAGCATTGTCTTTGACATCACGGTTTGCGCACGCGGCGTTGTTGGAATCTGCGTGCGGCTGGGCGCTGGCAAAGGATATCGGTGGGGCGACAGAGGCACATGCGTGCTTGTCACTTGGCGCGGCCAAGACCACGGGGCCGTCCGTGGCAATAGGCATTGGGAGGCTTGCTAGGACGCCACGGGGTGCGCCCAAGGGGTCATGGGGCATGGCTGGAAAGCTGCCCATGACATTCTCCTCCACCTGAGTTGGCAACGTCCTTGGCACCTTACTTGAAAAATAATCTTCGATGAGGCTCTTTTAGGCTTTGAGGTTTGTTCCCTTCTCCCAATTGTTCTCTTCTGCATTACAGCCCTGTCATTTCACCAAGAATTCGTGGTGATCTTTCCTTGAGGCATGAATCACTTTGTCATCAAGGATAGCTTCAACATGCCTTTTTCCGGTTGAATTGGGACCTCGAATACTAGGTATTGTAAGCTTTCTCCTTGAAGGATCATGCGTGTCTTCCCGAAAAGGTTTTAGGAGACTGACATGGAAGGCATGATGAATTTTCCACCAAGATAGGTATCCACCCGGTATGCAACTTTCCCAATGCACCTCTCAATGGACAAAGGTCCAATATATTTTTGCAATAGGCGAGGGTCATGGACTCCCGCAAATAAGTACCGCTTTGGGATTTTGACCATCACTTTGTCTCCTACTTGATATTCAAGAAAGTGACGATTCTGATCAGCATGCCTCTTCATCCGCTTTTGAGCTTTGACAAGATATCTCCGTACTATCTCCAGATTCCGCTTCCATTCTTTTGAGAAGCTAGCAGCTCGAGGAGACTTAGCCATGTTCGATGCATTCACAGTGTATGGGAGTAGCGGTTGTTGTCCGATAATAATTTCAAAAGCACTTTTGTTTGTACTAGAGATCTTTTGTGAATTGAAACACAGTTGAGCAGCATTCAGAAGCTTCACCCAATTCTTTTGCGATCCGATTACAAAGTGGCGGAGATATTCCTCCAACATACCATTGAACGGCTCCGTTTGGCCATCAGATTACGGATGAATACTTGAGCTGTGACTCAATTTTGATCCAAGGCACTTAAAAAGTTGGGTCCAAAAGTTGCTAGTGAAGCGTGAGTCGCAATCACTAACAATGTCTTTGGGCAGGCCCCAATATTTGACGACATGAAAGAAGAAGAGTCGAGTTGTATCTTCTGCTGATATATATTGTGGGGCTGCAATATAGGTGGCATACTTGGAAAATCGGTCTACCACAACCAAGATAGTTGTGAGATCTCCGACCTTGGGCAATCCGGTGATGAAATCCAGGGAAACACTTTCCCAAGGTCTCTTTGGGACAGCTAGTGGTTCCAAGAGTCCTGCTTGTGTCAAACGGTCTGACTTGTCCTTCTGGCATACTAGACAGGTCTTCACATACTGAGCAACATCATCGGCCATTTGAGGCCAATAATAGGCACGACGAAGTAACACCATGGTGCATTCTTCACCGGGATGGCCAGCCACAGAGTATCATGACATTCCACAAGAAGAGTCCTCCGCAGATCTCTTCCTTTTGAAATATAAAGTCGGTTCCCTTTGACTTTCAGAAAACCATCTTCCACGTAGAACTGGCGATTCTTGCCCTGTCCTACCAAATTAACAAAATACTAAGCAGCGGGATCCTTTGTGAATAGATCTTGTATCTGGTCCTTGATGGAGGTGGCTACTTCGCTCCCCCTTAGGGTGGCGAGTAGGCACACCGATTCTAGGTCAGCTCTCCGATTGAGTGCATCAACAACATGATTGGTCTTTCCACTGCGGTACTCCAGGTTGAAGTGGAATTCAGCTAGAAGTTCCTGCCATCTGGCCTGTCGACCATTCAGCTTTGGCTGGGTCATGAAATGGCTGACAGCTGTGTTGTCTGTCTTGACCACGAACGGGGTTTCTAGCAGATAGTGCCTCCAAAGGCGCAAGCAATGGACGACAACCAATAATTCTTTCTCATGGGCGGCGTAGCGCCACTCTGCATCATTCAGCTTCCGACTCTCATACGCTACAGGGTGCCCTTCTTGCATTAAGACCCCACCAAGAGCATAGTCAGATGCATCCGTTTGTACCTCGAACGGCTTGGCCAAATTTAGGAGAGCCAAGACGGGACTACTAGACATAGCCGTCTTTAATGCGTTGAAGGCCTCCGCTCTCCTTGGTCCCTAATCCCAAGGTGTAGCCTTCTTGAGGAGTTTTATCGGTGGCACTGAGATAAGGGAGTAGTTCTTCACAAACTGCCGGTAGAAGTTGCATAGGCTAAGGAACGCCCTCAAGGCATGGACATCCTTAGGAAGCGGCCAATCTGTGATGGCTTGAATCTTCTGTTGGTCCATCTTGATGCGTCCTTTCTCAATGACATGTCCGAGGAAGTAAATTTGCTTCTGGGCAAAGGATCATTTGGACAGCTGCGTATATAGTTCATGCTCTCACAAACGAGCTTGGACCTTCTGCAAATGAACTAGGTGTTGTTCCAACGTTTGTCTATATACCACAATGTCATCCAAGTAGACCACCACGAATTCGTCAATATACTCTCGGAAGACTTGGTTCATCAGGGTGCAAAATGTGGCGGCATGACCAGGAAGTCATATGACCAATATCTTGTTAACAAGTCGTCTTGTGCTCATCACCCTCTGCGATCTGAACTTGCCAGTAACTTGTCTTAAGGTCTATCTTGGTGAACACCGTCGCACCACCCAGTCTATCAAACAAGTCTGCCATCAAAGGAATAGGGTACTTATTCTTTACGGTGATTTTGTTTAGAGCTCGATAATCCACACAGAGTGGCAGGCTGCCATCATGTTTCTTTTGGAATAGAACAGGGGACCCATATAGGGATTTTTAGGGTACAATGATCCCTGTATCTAGCATTTCCATCAATTGTCTCCGGAGCTCAGTGAGTTCGGGTTGTGACATTCTGTAAGGCGCCCGGGCAGGTGGCTTTGCACCCGGCACCAACTTAATTTCATGGTCCACAGTGTGCCTAGGCGGGAGCCGCCTTGGCATGTCTTGTGGCATGACATCTGCAAACTCCAGTAGTAACTCCTTCACGGGTTTAGGAATGGGACCCGATGAGCGTTCTATATCTTCAATGCAGAGGGTTGCCAGGAATGTAGGCTCATTCCTTTTGACCCCCTTCTTTAGCTGCAAGGCCAAGATGTTCTCAACGACCATCTTCATGGGCAAGCACGGGATAATGTAGAGCTTGGCCCTATTGGTTCCCATCATCAGTAGCATGTCTGCAAATGGTACATGCATGGTGTTGGTTTTCCTTAGGAATTCTAGCCCAACGATCAGCTCAAAGTCATCTATGATCACTACTCTTAGGTTGAATTTTCCTTCGTAAGGGCCAAGCTTCACCGGTACCTCTTTGGCTATTCCACCCACTGGCTAGGGAGGTGAGTTGATAGCCTTGAAACTGCCTTTACCTTTCCCTACAACCAGTCCAAGGCGCTCCACCTGAGTCGAGGGTAAGTAGTTGTGGGTATCACCCATGTCTATCATAGCCCGAATGGGCTTGCCATCCACCTTCATCTCTATGAACATTAAGGTCCTCTCTTGTTTAGGAGGAGCCTCTTCATTCGCCTTCTTTTTCCCTTTCTTCATGACTGGACGTGGGTCCTTCTTCTTACGAATACTAGCACTGGTCTCCGCTAATGCCTCAGAGATGGACCCAACAATTGCATTGAAGGCACCTACTGGTTTAGTCTGGTCCGCATCGTCTGAGTCATCATCCGTCCCATCATCAATAGCCTGATAGGCATTCATCTGTGCATGTGGTCATTCATTGTTCCAATGTGGTCCGCCACAATGACGGCATCCTGAAAGAGTCTTTCTCCCCTGATCATTGTTGTTTGAAGCAGCACTATTGCTGCCTGAGGAAGGAGCTATAGATTTGTTTGTGTTCCGATCTCCCCCACTTTTGCTAGGACCACCATTGCTAGGATTGCCCCCTTTGAACCCTGCTCAAGCAGGCGGCTGAGGCCTGTCCTTTCGAGCTTCCATTTGATAGTCCCCAAGGTATTTAGCTACTTGGATTGCCTTGGGAAGGGTATCTACCCTTTGTCTCTGTAGCTCACGCGGGCATAAGGTTTCAACCCTTCCATGAAGGTGAAGAGTTTTTCCTTGTCCCCCATGTCGCATATGCTTAGCATGAGTTCGGAGAATTCTCGTACGTAGTCCAGCACTGATTTTGTCTAGCGGAGTTCCCGTAGTTTTCTCCTTGCATTGTATTCAACATTCTCGGGGAAGAACTGCAGGCGTATGGCTGCCTTCAGTTCTGCCCATGTCTCGAGAGCACCTTCACCGGCCTTGATAGCTTCATACTTCACCCGCCACCATAGTTTAGCATCACCCTGAAGATACATGGCAGCAATAGCTACCTTCTTAGCTTCCTCCAGATCCCCAACAGCATCAAAATATTGTTCGACATCAAAAATGAAGTTTTCCACTTCCTTGACATTCCTAGCTCAACTGTATGGCTTTGGCTCAGGAATTTTCAGTTTCTTTGTCGTGGAAGCGGAGTTCACAGCACCCCCGATTTGGTTTCCACCTCCTCGAAGTAGGCCCTGTAAAACAACATTGACAACATTGAGTTGGTCTGTCAATTTGTCGATAGTTTGTTGCATGGCAGACATCTTTTTTGCCTCTTGTGCCCTGTGAGCTAAATCCTCGGTGCGCTCCTATTGGAGCCCCAAGAATTTCTCAAAAATTTGGGCTGCCTCTGTGGCTATCATCTGCCGATCTCCCTCGGAGTCGCGACTGATGTTTTAAATGTCAACTTCGACCTGAAACACCCTGCAGTCCAGGTCATCCAACCTTTGCAGTAGGCTAGTTCTTAGTTCAGGCACCGTATCCATAATAGGCCGCAATACCTCAATCGTCCCTTCGAGAGCCGCAATGCGGTCCCCATGATTCACCATGGTCAGAAATGGTGGTAATGTCAATACGTTCCCCCGTCCGATGTCGAGCCTAGGCTCTGATACCAACTATTACGTGGCGCCTTCCTGAGATTCTTTGAAAGGGCGGCGTAAGGCTACGCAACTGATGTCTGTGCAGTTACTGTCCGCCAACTGAGGTCCTCGCCATACGCTAGACTAGATTGTCAGTGTCGTACGGGAAAACCAATGTCAAGAGCAATTGAGAGAACAGAAATGAGAATTGAGATTTAAGAAAAGCTTGATTGCATTAATGAAAGCTATTACCGAAAAGCAACACGGTGTCGAGGGGGAGAGACACCAGTATAGAGAATTGCTTGTTTGCTAGAAAGTTTTGATTGCTTGATCCCCCCTAATAATGCTTAAAAAAAATAAACAAAAACTACACGACTAGACTTGAATAAGCTAGACAAACATAATGTAAGTGCATGAAATAAAACTACTTTATATTTACAATGAAAATGACTTAGTTTTCTAAAAGGCAGCAACAGGTCCGTTTTTAGCAACATTGTCTTTGGCATCACGGTTTGCACGCGCGGCGTTGTTAGAATCTGCCTACGGCTAGGCGCTGGCGAGGGATATTAGTGGGACGACAGAGGCACCTGCGCGTTTGTCACTTGGTGCGGCCAAGACCACGGGACCGTCCGTGGCGCTAGGCGTTAGGAGGCTTGCTAGGACGCCACGGGGCGCGCCCAAGGGGCATGACTGGAAAGCCGAACATGAAAGTAATCATGTTTATTAATGGGAAAGGAGTAAAGAGTAGAATTATTTAAAGCTTTTAACAAAAACGGACTTAATTGTGGATTTGGTTTTGTTGTTCATTATATCTTTAGCATAAATAGCTTACATCCAAATCTATCAGTTAAAGAAACGGACGAAAAGATAGATATCCATAATTTGTAAAAGTTTTTAAGGCCATTAACTTTTAACTTGATTGCACCTTTTTTTTTCCCTTTTTTGAGGACAAGTTGAAGGAATATTCTAATGATACTGTGTAATTAGTTTCAAAATAATAATTAAAAAATATATAATTTTTAGCATATTTGTGATTACCGAACATAAATATATTTCGTCGTAAGCTAAATATAATCATTTGCCCATTGGAGTTCGGTGTGGTGCCCACCTAAGATCAGGAAAAAACTAAAAAAAAAAAGGTTATGTTTAGTAGTTAAATAGACCGTTAAAGTGAAAAATTATTATATTTACTTCGTATAAATCAAATGGCATATGTCACATCATATTTGATCTTCTTATTTTTAGTATTGTTGCATTTTGTTATAGAATAAAGACTTTAAAGTAAAGAAATCGAAGACAAGTAGAGAGAGAGATTTATTATTCAACTTCAATTTTATGTCCATAATGAACCGAAATCTCCTCTATTTATAGAAGAAAGGAAGCTGCTGTGTAAGCTACTATTGTAAGCTGTTGTGTAAACTGTTACTGCAAGCTGTTGTGTAAGCTGCTATTGGAAGTTGCTATGTAAGCTACTTGTAAGCTGCTATTGGAAGTTGCTATGTAAGCTACTTGTAAGCTGCTACTACAAGCTGCTGTGTAAGCTTCTTATAAGCTGCTATTGTACCAGATATAGATAATCTTCTGTCGGGGGTAATATTTATCCATAACGGAGTACCGAAATGATAAGCTTCTTCAGGAAGCTTATTTCTGATAAGTAGGGAATATGATGCATTTTACACTCCTTCATACTCAAGTTTTGATTAGAAATGTGTACAAAATAGTCCCAAAAGGCTCACAAGTTGTGCTTGATTGCAGGTTTGATAAACAAGGTGACATGGTACCAAAGATCATCTCAAAAAGAAGTGAAACTTGCACAAGTACCAAGACAAAGACAAAGATCAGGCAAAACAGGACCAGTGCGGCCGCACACCATTCTGTGCGGTCCGCACAAGTGAGGTTCAGAGAGGCTGATATTCAGACAAAAAGGCAATGCGGCCGCATGAGGTTTTGTGCTATCCACACTAGGATCAATGCGGCCTCACTAGATTTAGTGCGGTCCGCAGAAAGAAGATTCAGAGAGTTGCCAAGTTCATGTTTGAAGACCAATACGGTCTGCACTCCATTTCATGTGGACCGCACTAAAAACCACCGCGGTCGCACTCGATTCTGTGCGGTCCGCATTGCCCAAGTTCGAAAAGCAGTTTAGTCAAGTTCAAAGCCCTAGTGCGGCCGCACGTGATTTTGTGCGGTCCGCACTAACTCCGCAGGGGTTTTTTTTCACATTTGTTAGCTTAGTATAAATAGCTTCGTTTTCATTTTTATGTCAGGCAGATAGTGAGTATTGAAGGCTGCACTCGTGGGTTCGAATATTTTAGCTATTTGAGTAATTTTAGCTTCATTTCAACAATGAATCTTCAAGTTTAATTTAGCATTTAATTTCTTCATCTATTTCTTTGTTTTCTTCTCTAATTATGAGTAGTCAGACCCATAAGCTAGGGTTGTGGCTAAATCTTATTGTGGTAATTGATGGGTCTTGTGTTTAGGGCTTGATTGACTATGAATAATTGATATTTGGACTAATTTCATGTTTAATTGCTGAACTAATGGTTGCAAACACTAGTTTGTATTTAGTTGATTTTGTCTCTTCTTGAGAAACAGAGCCTAAGTCTCTGAAATTGGTCCAACAAGGAACTAGGGCGTACTCAAGAGACTGATAGCCCCAATTAAAGGGTTAAACCTAGAGATAGTAATACTCAACTTGAACCCTCATTGCTTGTGCGGATTTGCATACCCAATTGATCTTGAGAAAGTCAATTTAGGCAAAATCACTCGAACAGTATAGAGTGAGTAAAATCGAGCAACGATTATATCATATTCCCCAAATGTGACAATTTAGCTTTAGACTCAAGAATTCGTCAATTGACCACCTAGGCGAAAGTCGCTACCCTAGTGCCTTATAATCATTTGAACAACTCGTAATAGTTTAACTTTAGCTTAATTTAGTTAATTGAGTATTGTAGTTTTATAAAATTAGAATCATAATCAAAAACTAAAAATGTGTAGAAGTGTAATTAAGAGCAAATAAACAACTCCGCTTTAGATAGACACCCGACTCCAATATCAAGCTCCCTGTGGAAATCGATCCCAATCTTAATCGGGTAAAAGCTGCTTCAACCTCTCTCGCTACTCAATAGTAGTGCAGAGTTGGCCTCGATCAATTTTCAATAGAGTACTAAATAGATAACTATATTTACGGCGGAGTCCCATATGGATAAGCTTCTTCGGAAAGCTTATTTAAAACGGAGTACTAAATGAACATCCATAATATAATATATTTATAACACTCCCCCTTGGATGTTCATTAAAAGATAATGTACCTCATTAAAATCTTACTAGGAAAAACCATGTTGGACAAAATCCTAGTAAAGGAATGCTAGGTGCCTCATTAAAAACCTTATAAGGAAAACCCAGTGGGAAAAATCTTAGTAAGGAAAAAAGAGTGCATAGTGTATTTTACTCCCCCTGATGAAAACCTTGTTTCAAATATTTGAGTCTCCGCATTCTAATATTGTATTTGCATAACCAGTACTATCTGCACAACCTTTGTTAGCATTAGCAAGATACATAAATGCATAACAATTGTACTAAGATAGAGTATTTCATGACCAAGGAGTTTCTTATCCTCTTCTGGAGGTCGGAACGAATCCTTATTCGCTTCAGATGATCGAACACCCATTGGTGTACTTAATGGGTGCGCTTTGTCCGTGCATAAGTGTTTAAAGATCCTTTCTATATAGGCAAATTGATGGATAAAGATCTCTTCTGCTAAATATTCAATTTGCAGACCAAAGAATTTTTTTTATTTTTCCAAGATCTTTCATGTCAAATTCTTTCTCAAGATATTCAATTTCCTTTTGAAGCTCTTCTGGAGTTCCAACAAGATTTATGTCATCAACATAAACAGCAAGTATAACAAATTCTGAAGCCATTTTCTTTATAAAAATATATGGTCAAATAACAATATTTATGTAGCCCTCTTTTAGCAAATATTCACTGAAGCAATTATACCATATGCGCCAGATTGCTTTAAATCGTACAAAGATATTTGTAATCTGATTGAATACATTTCCTGAGATTTTTAATATGCTTCAAGCATTTTAAATCATTCAGGGATCTTTATAGAGATTTGAACAAATGAGTCATATAGGTTATGACTCCCATTTAAATGGCATGACATCTTTAGGTGTCTGGAAGGCTGGTCTGATCCTCACAATATTTCATAGTATTTTGCACTATATTGTATCAAATATATCATCGAAGATCATTTTGTATCGGTTTGCAAGCGACATAACTTGTTGATATATCATCACTTTCTTTATTTTCAGGTACCTGAACTTCTTCTAGAGTTTCATGAAATGTTATGTCGTGGGCTCTAGAGCTCATTTCCTCCTTATTATGATCATTTTGATCATTAGCTCCTTATCATTTTTTTTAAGGATTGTTACCTTTAGAACCAATTGGTCTACCACGCTTCATGCGTACAGTAAACTCTATCTTTCAGGGATTTTAAATTTTAATATGAGCATTTGCCGCTAAAATATGATATTTAATTTTGGATCAGCAAATGCTTTAGGAATTTTACTTGAATTATCTTCTAAGTGAGGATCATATTAATGATAATTTGATTCATATAGCATATTTTTCAATTGTTTATTCCATCGCCCAAATGTTAGAAAAACTAACATATATCCCCAATCTTTTTTGGGAAACATAAAGAAATTAAGCATATACCACACATCAAAAGAAAGTAAAAATATTTGGTTTCTGATCCTAAACCAATTGTGACGGGAGGACTTATCATATATTATTGGTCTGATGCATACAAGTGCTGCTATATGCAATTTAGAAAATCTTAGACCAACACATGAAACTTTGTTCTCATAAGCAATGGTTTAGCCATTAATAGGAGGTATTCAATGCTAAAACACCTTGGATATAACCAGCATTATCAAGATGAACTATCTTGATTTCATAATCTGAAAATTTTGCTCTTAGTTGAGAAAAGCAATTTCATATGCCAAACTTGAGGTTGACATGTAACCATCTTATATATGCATCTATAAGTGTTTCACATGATAGGTGAATGAGCCCATATTTACCTTTTATATATTTCAAAATCAGGGGTCTTAATCCCAACTTTAGCTGGTATAATCAATTTATTATGAGAACAAGTAACACATGAGAATTTCTTGAAGAATCTTCTAGTTCTTCAGTATATGCTTATCTGAATTCTCAAATAGCTCATTTAAAAATGAAAAATAAAAAATTGAAGTTTATCATGGCATGCGCTATCTCTTAGTAAAATTCTGGTTTACTATGGCACAAACTTTTGCATTAGTAAACTTCTGGTTTACTGTGGCTATTTTTGTATAAGTAAATTTCTCATTTACTGGCTTTTGCATTAGTAAACTTCTGATTTACTCTGGCTACTTTTGTATAAGTAAATTTCTGATTTACTGTAGGTGCTTTTGCATTAGTAAACTTCTAGTTTACTGTGATACATGATATAGTACAAATTGATGAATAAGGTGAGTAACTTCTCAAATACATATTTACCCCCTATGATTGTGGAAACATGAATATTTTCAATCTTCCAATCATTTGTAGTCTCAGTATGGCTACCATTTGTATTAGTAAACTTCAAGTTTACTATAATATGTGTTTTGACCATAATCATATAATATGAATGACATATTTGTATATAAGCTCTTTGGGAGACTTCAATTTATTTTCCACATTCAAATATTATTCAGACACTACTTGTATCATGTGTCTTTTAGACAAACCGTTAGCTCTTCAAGAGCTTTTGATAAATTTTGTACTACCAAATAGTGCTCAGACACTTCTAGTGTCATGAGAGAAAATTATAATCAAATTGACAATATAAAGACAATTCTAAATTTATAAAGGTAAGAAATTATAATTTTCAGTATTTTTTACCACCAACTTTGTGACAAATATCTCCTTCGGGTAGAAATACTTGTGACGACCCGGCCCATCGTCACGTGAGTTGTCACCCCATTTTCCCCATATTATGTTGCTCTATGTTTCAATATCAGTATTTGAGTTGATCGGGTAGAATTGGATTGGTTTTAGTTGGAAATGAGACACTTAGTCTCTTAAAAGGGAGCTTGTTTTGGAAAAGTCAACATTAAGTTGACTATTTAGTTAGAGGGATCAGATGTGAATTCTGGTGATTTGGTTAGCTTCGGAGCATGATTTGTGACTTAGGAGCATGATCGGAATCAAATTTGGAGGTCCGGTGTAGAATTAGGCTTGAATTGGCGAAGTTAGTATTTTGGCAAATTCCGGTTGGTAGGTGAGATTTTGATCCGGGGGTCGGAATAGAATTTTGAGAGTTGCAGTAGCTCTGTTAGGCGATTTTGAATGTGCGGGTAAAATATTAGGTCATTTCGAGGTGTTTTGGTCGGGTTTTTGATCGAATGTGTGTTTCGGAAGTTTTAAAGAAACTTAGGCTTGAATCCGTGGTGATTTTGGTGTTGTTTGACGTGTTTTGATGATTGGAACAAGTTCGTATGATGTTTTGGGGTATGTTTGTGTTTTTGGTTGAGGTCCCGGGGGTCTCGAGGTAATTCCTAATGGCTAATGGAAGAGTTTTTGGACTTGGTGTATTGCAGAAATGCAGCAGCTGTTGCAGGCCATTTTTGACCCTCGCGTTCGTGGAGGGGTCCTTCGCGTTCGCGTAGTTGTGTTTTATGGGCCATCAAGTTCGTGTAAATAGGCTCGCATTCGCGTAGAAGGACATGGGGGCCCTGGCTAGTTTGTTCACCGCGTTCGCGATGAGGGAGTCGCGTTCGCGTAGGATGATATCCTTGTGCATCGCGTTCGCGTTTGGAGTATCGCGTTTGCGTAGAAGGTTAAGCTGGACCATCGCGTTCGCGTGAGGGTCGACGCGTTCGCGTAGTGTAACTTTTTGGTCAAAGAAAATTGGTCTTCGCGAATGCGTGGTGTTGACCGCGTTCGCGTAGGGGAAAATCTGGGCGTCCAGTAGGGGTTTTTATGTTATTTCATCCGCGACCCATTCATTATTTCCTCCATTTTTGAACCAACTCAAGAGCTTTTTGGTAGAGATTGAAGAGGGTTTTGATGGGAATCGATTGGAGGTAAGTCTCGTGACCTAGAAACGCTATTTTATCGAAGAATCCACCTTTAATTCTTGGAAAATTGGGTGAAAAATTGAAGAACCAGAGCTTGGGTTTTTGAAATGAGAATTTGGGATTTGAGGAAGCATTTGAACTCCGATTTTGGTAAATTTTATATGTACGGACTCGTGGCAAGACGAGTAATCCGGTGATGTGAATTTTGTAATTTTTTGAGAAGTGAGCCTGGGGCTCGAGTTTTGCCAACTTCGTGATTTTTGGTATTTTTCGAATTCTTCCGATTGGGTTATGTTCCATTAGCCTATTATAACGTATTCCTTGTGGTTTTAATCAGATTCGGCACGCGAGGAGGTTGATTATAGAGGAAAAGGCATAGCGGACTAGTCTTGTGGCCGGTTTGAGGTGAGTAATAGATGTAGATGATGACCTGAGGGTTTAAAACCCCAGTATATCACACTGTGACGCTATATTGAGGTGAGACACGTACTCTACGGTGAGTGCGGGGTCGTTTGTGATTGGGCACTATGGCTAGTCCGTCCGAGCGATGTTCATACTGTGTTATTGACTAGAAATTTATTGGTAAACATCCTACTTGGATTGCTATGAGCATATTTGGGCTGTGTGTCGATTATTTGGATCCCTTAGGGATTATTATCACTGTTTCCATGATGCTTAGCATGTTTTCATGATATCAGTCTTGAGTTAAACACTGTCTCAAAATAATTAGTAAATTTCTAAAGTTTTAACCACTTAATCTATAACTCCTAATAATTGGAACTGAAAATGATAAACTTGACGGTGCCCGTGTGGCTTACATGCATATATTTGGACTGAGTGTGGATCGGACTGCACGCCGCAACGAATGCTACGATGATATTGCGCTTGGGCTGTAGGAGCCCCTCCGGAGTCTGAACCCCCATAGTGAGCGCGGGTACCCAAATGGATCGGGCTGCGTGTCGCAGCGGTTATGTGCATTTCATTGCATTCATACATTGATATTTACCGGTCATTGTTTTGTTGCCATTATACCATTAGTTGTGCTAAACTGTTGTCTGTAGCTTTACATTGTGATATTTCGTGTATTCTTATTCTCAGTCATTATATATGCTTATTACTCACTGAGTTGGAAGTACTCATTTTACTCCATGCACCATGTGTGCAGATTCAGGTATTTCGGAGACCTCGTAGCATTGTTACTGCTCTCCAGATTATCTCAGGAGTTTGTCGAGGTAGCTGCCTGGCATCCGCAGGACCCGACTTCTGTCACACCTGCTTTTTTACATATATAATAATGGCTATATGCTACGTACCCGCGAGGGCGTAGAGGAGTTTTTCCACTTTAAGGACAGTCGGAACGGGATTAGTTATTTAAATTTTTCAGAGTCGCCACTTGAGAATATAATGGTGTCCCAAGTCACCGGTTTAATCCCGAACCGAGGAAAGTTTGACTCTGTTATAGTCTGCGAACTAGAAATCCAGATAAGGAATTCTGTTAACCCGGGAGAAGGTGTTAGGCACTCCCGAATTCCGTGGTTCTAGCACGGTTGCTCAACTAATGAATTTGATTTTTTTTTATCTAATTTCGATTATACGCTTTTAATTATGTGCATTAATGTTGCGCTTTTCAATTTTAAGAATTACAACGTCATGAAAATATATTCTTTAACCACACCGTACCAGTACGCCTGTGACTTTATACACATTTTGACTTCGTCGAGAGTAGGATTTGGGTCACATTATACTTGAGAAAGTGTGTTATAAATCGTGCTTAAAATAACTACGTCTTGTTAACTTTGGGAAAGACCGTAAAATTTGCTAAACGGTCCTTCCAAATCTAAGTG
>MU735632.1:7961-18770 GCA_026770625.1 Nicotiana glauca
CTATGTGCCTTATTTTCAACCAAAACCAATTCAATTACACCCGATCAACTCTAATACTGGCATTGAGACATGAAGCAACGCGATAAGGGGGAAATGGGGTGATAACTCACATGATGACGGGCCGGGTCGTCACAACCAATAGATGCATCTATTTAATCTTCCGAGGAGTTCGGACCGTTCCATAAATAAACACATACCTTGCTCGCGAATCACGCATGCGATGCAGGTACACATAAAATATATGCTCAAGTAGCCAATTAAGATTTTATCGGGAATATTTATCCAATTAAGGTAATTTCTCTTTTTAAGGATTCAGGAAAGATGATGTTCAACCAATTTTCCAATTCATTTACTAATCCAAGGTGATTTAGACAATTCAAGCTATCAATGAGTTCATAAATAATCCAAATATGACATGCTTTTGGGTCCTAGACTACCCGGACAACAGCGTAATAGTTAGTTATGCACAGACTCTCGTCACCTCGTGCGTACGTAGCCCCAACAAATAGGAGGACATAACCAATTTAACTCACCTATGGGGTAAATTCCCCCTCACAAGATTAGAAAGGAGACTCACCTCGCTTCGAAGGCTCATAACCGACATTCTACATTCCTCCGAAGACTTGCACCAATGCACAATGCTCCAAAACTAGTCAATGGTGATACACATCCATTAATATATGCTCAATTAAACTTTACAACCCAATTTGTAACAATTTCTAACCCCGAACGAAAAGTTGACAAAAATGCCCTTGGCCCACGTGCCCGAAATCCAAAAATTCTCGAAGATAAAGTTTACCCATGAACTCACGAACTCAAATATATGATTTTTCTGCTACTTCCATCCCCCAAATCGTGGCTAAATTCCAAGAATATAATTTTCTAGGTTTTCCACCAAAACCCCAATTTTTTATACTTATTTTCATGCCCAAATTCATACATAATCTATGTATTTAACTCATAATAGGCGGGTATAACTTACCTTAACATTGATGACGAAAATCCCCTCTTGAAGCTCTCCAAAATCGCAAGTGCCAAGTGGAAAATGGGAGAGAAATGACCATCTCCCGATTTAAAATAACCTTCTGCCTCCAGGTACTTTCGCTTCTGCGGAAATATACCCGCTTCCGCGGTCCTGCTTTTGCGGAAAAGATTCTGCTTCTGCGGTCCCTAGGCTCCAGCCCAATTTCGCTTCTGCGGACGCCTAACCACTTCGGTGGTTCCGCTTTTGCGGAAAACCAGCCGCTTCTACGGCTTCCACTAGGCCTCCCATTTTCGCTTCTACGATAAGCCCACCGCTTTTGCGTATCCGCTTCTACGGATTCCTGACCGCATAAGCGGTCCGTGCTCGCTTCACTCCCAACTGCTTCTGCGGTCCCTTCCTCTCTTCTACGGGGCCGCTTCTGCGATCCCAATTTCGCAAAAGCAGAAATACCAGCAACTAGCAACTTCAGCCTTCCATAATTCTATTTTCGATCCGTTAACCACCCGGAATCCACCCGAGGCCACCGGGACCTCAACCAAAACTACCAACTAATCCCAAAACACATTATGGTCTTGCTCGAGGCTTCAAATCATATCAAACAACGCTAAAACCATGAATTACACCCCGATTCAAGCTTTATGAAGTTTGAACTTTCCAATTTCTATTTATGATGTTTAAACCTATCAAATCACGTCCGATTGACCTTAAATTTTGCACACAAATCATATTTGACATTACGGAACTACTCCAACATTCGGAATTAGATTCCGACCCTGATATAAAAAAGTCAACCTCCGATCAAACTTCTCAAAAATCTTCAAATTTCTATCTTTAGCCAAATGGCTCCAAAATGACCTACGGACCTCCGAATTCACTTCCGATCGCGCTCCCAACTCCAAAATCACCATACGGAGTTACTCCCTGTCTCGGAATTCCAAACGGACATTAATAACATTGAAATGCACTTCAAACCAAACTTATGAAATTTCTTCCAAAATGCCAACTTCCACAATAGGTGCCAAAACGCTCCCAGTTCATCCAAAACCCGTTCCGGGCATATGCCCGAGTCCGAAATCATCATACAAACCTGCTAGAACCTTCAGATCCCGATTCCGAGGTCGTTTACTCACAATTCCAATCCTAGTTCATTCTTTCAGCTTTAAGCTTCCAAAATAAGAATTCTCCTTCTAAATTAACTCTGGACTTCCCGAAATTCAATTCCGACCACACGTGCAAGTCACAATACCTGAAATGAAGCTGCTCATGGCCTCAGACTGCTGAATGGTGCGCTAGGGCTCAAAACGACCGGTCAGGTCGTTACATTCTCTCCTACTTAAACATACGTTCGTCCTCGAACGTGCTGAGAACTGCACTGGAGTGGTCTGAAATCGCTGTTTAACTTCTTATGCACCTTCCCGTGCTACCACAATTCAGTTGAGCACATTAGCTCAATCAATTCTGAAGATATTCTTTTTTATTCAAGTAGATATGCCTCAAAGTCCAATTCTAACATCCGAAACTAAATGCTAGGCCTGTTTCTTACATAGAATCACCATATCAATCACTATACACTGTACTCAAACATGACTGCATAACTTTGTTGAGTTCACACTTTGTGTTACTTACTCATAGGACCACAATGACCCTTCTGATCGAATTACTCGAAATTCCACGAATCTGATGCTCCCATTGCACCTCATGACTTACATGGGTCTTGCTCCAACTTTTACAACAGCGACACGATGGAAGAGATGTGCTGAAATTCATAACCAACTGTTAAATCAACAAATCATTGGGTCTATACCCCTGACAAGAGTCATTGCCTCTTCCTGAACCATCTAATGGTCTTAGCTTCTTAATACACTTCATATAATCAAGTTGCACTCGTCCTAAATAAAAAAAATCTCGTCTCACCCAGTACAAACTGCTCAGGCAATAAGCCACCTCGGACACAATCAAAAGTCCTATATGATGCTACCATGTGCCAATAGGCTACCAATTAGAACAAGATACAGAAGGAAACGAACTTTGAAAAGGAGATCTAATTACTCCGCTCGCGGATCATACATGTGACGCGGGCTCCCAGCTAGAATGAGTTCTCCTCGGAAAATGGGAAACAGAACACATAAGGCAAATAGGGGAACTGTACTGAACATCACGCTGTTGCGGCGCGCAACTCGATCCGAACAACATAACTATACGGCGTGCCACCTAATCCAAATATCATACCCATGGCGGCGTGCCAACCGATCCACACATAGAACTCACCTAAGAAGATATATATCGAGCTAAATTGCCCAATACAACAAGATATCGAATTTGGTCACAAGCATGCTAAGTGCATAATACCATCCCTAGGGGGACATATAGCGCCATAAGCTACAAAACTCAAGCACAACTGAGGTGCGATATATAATCTGAATCCCAAGAGCCATTTTTCTCATAATAGGACATTCCCTTGCGGGTCCTTAACACATACACAATTTCTCAGGCTGTCCCACAACTCACACGGCGCAATGCATCACTACATGAAACATCTGACAACGAGATAACACCCTGACTACTCCATAAGAGCGCGTTACTGAAATGAACACAACTGGCCTGACATAGAGTCCATATTCACATTTAAACCCATCCACCGATCTCAAGTCGATTATGATCACATCAAACTAAGCCAATAGCCTTTCAAAGGTCCATACTAATTCCCTCTCCTCATAACACACAAGAACAACCGTCATAACCTGAGCAACCTCCTCAGTTTATAACCCAATAAACAAAGTGCCCTCTAGGCCTAAATTCTCAAATTAATGATATTACCACAATCCTCATACTTGGTTTAAATCTTTAGTTAAGCAAGTGACTACATGTCACACTTATACAAGCTTCCCGTGGGACACGCTCCCAGAATCTTCCGAAATAAATAACGGGTCCGCTGATCCAAACCATCGGCCATACTAACGCTGAAAAGCGATCGGAATCATTAACCATAATACAAGCCCCCTTTACAAAACACCGATCTCAGGTGACGCTGAAGACAATCCCAACTTACTTTAAACAGCGAAACTCCTTTCCTGCTCATCCGAGCTTGCGACATCTTTGTCCACATCGAACTGCAACTTTGATTCTCGTTTCAAATTTCATATTACTCACTGCACCAAACGTGCCAACATACGATAAAACACGACTTTCATCGTAACTCCGAAATCATTAATATTTTACACTTAATCATGTAATAACTTTTCAATTAACTCACTTAAGGAGAATCATAGCAACACACAGGCAAATTCCCATAACCGCAGGATATGCAAATATCTAAGTAGTGGTCCAAGCCACCATAGCCCTTCCAGAATCCGCTTCCACTTAACAAGCCATAACAAAAGAATGCTTCCGAATAACATCAATTACGGTGGCTGACAAACCTCACTCGTACCGCCACAAATCATATGCATAACTCGATCACGCTGAATGAACAGATTACTAACCCCCAACATGCTAAATTCAGTTGTGGCTAATCAATCCCTTCCCTTGCAATTTATCCTTGATTGCCTTGGAAATAATACTAACTCTCTTCAACACATAACATAATCCCTCTACACTTACCCCAAGTGGCCTTGAGTCACGAGACCATGCTGTCTCAAATCCCACGGACCATTTCATATTTCTCAAATGCTACACCACAAGTCAAAATATCATAGAACATTCTGGGCACCTTCTCATGAGCTGTTAAAAATCTTGATCCTTAACTGTACTAATAGGCTTGAAATCATTGGGAACCACACTTTATCCCTTAGGATCTACTAGGACCGTTGCTGAGAGCCACCCGCTCTGACTTGGTCCCGAATATAATCAACTCCATGAATCTTCTAGAACATTAATACCCTCTCAACAAAGCACCTGGCAGAACCACTCCCCTTTAAACCCGCTTCTATACAAGGCATAAATTCTGAATCCTTTCCCAAGTTCGAACATGAGCCCATAAGGCCAATCGTAGCACATCTTTAACAATTCCTCTGCTCAAATTACTAATTATGGTATTTTTCCGTAGCTGAGATAACCCCTCAGTATGCTAATAACCAGAAACTTCGCAAGTAGTTAACCATGCAACCCAATCATAAGCGGCGGGACTCTCCCACTTAGCTTGAAACCATTATTACAAAACTCTGGAGTTCACCAGGATTCTTAATCTCTTATTGACATAACCTTGCGCAATAAATCGCCAGCATTCCCGATATCTCACCGTAGGACCCAATTTGATACTCTAAATCATTAACAACATTCACACAACAGTTCCCTTTGCTGCATAACCCGTAGAACTCTTCTCAGAAGCCTCGCCAACCACGTGTTCGCTAAACTGCTCACAGGAAATAACCCTCCTGAGTGCAAGCTCACTTCCTAGCCGTACCCGTCCATTTACCCCTCGTGGACACCCATTAAATGCGCGACAACATCCTTCCACTTTAAAGTCATGCTACATATTTCTTCATTTCAAGCAGCTCCTTTCTGTCATACCAAATCTCCTGCTGCATAACAACCCCATGCTTCAAATTAACTCTACAGACTTCCATTGCCCATCGCTAAGATCCCAGATCCTTCCAAACTATCCTTAGGCCTGTAGTCATCCTACTACTAGGCCCTATACCGCTCTGCCACTCTCCCACTTTAGGAAAACTCACTCATTCAATCAACTGTTCGGTATGCGCTCCCTAAGCCTGGTCCTTTAGAAGTTTAAAACTCCGCCTGACACTTCCCATATGTCTTTTTCATCTCTTGCTGCTCGGTTGTTGCCTTAATAAAATTCATCTTCATAGAACTTGAACCCACAAATCGCTACTGACTTAAACCCTTCCGAAGGTCATCTTTATCGAACCATCAACATTTGCAATACTGATTCAATCCGGAACCACCGCATCCTGCGATATTTGTTAGATGTATCTCTAATACTATTTCGCAATACCTTGCCCCAAAGGCAAATTGTAGCAGATCATAACACTGACAAACTTAAAGCGTTCAATTAGGACAACAACACCCCCATATAGAGGAGAACTCCACCATGCTTGCAATTACCATGTTTCATTACTTCCACCAGTCCCCATCTGGCTATCCTTAGTTCGATTGACTTTCCTCTACCGGAAATAAATGCTGAATCCCTTTGATTACACACTGAGTAAACCTCCTTTCAATTCATTCACTGCCCCGACACGTGGGCAATCGCCCTACCATCACAACAACACTGCAAAATAATCGCTCATAAGCATTATGACAACCTGTGCCTAGCCTCAAGGCTCTTAGAAATTCTGTTACTGAGCTGAACAATAGAATTTCCTTCCATAAGGCGACTATAATAGTCCAATCAACTATACCGGGAGAATCATCCCGCACCACATTTGTATTGCCATTATAATCCTTCAGTTTTTGATTTATAACAAGCACCTGTGTAAGATTGAGTTGGAAGAAATCAAAGGCATAAGCCTCAAAGGAATTGAACCACACGATAAGGAAATCAAGAAGGGAAGTACTCCTAACAGCCCTGTAGCCTCCCGAGGATAAGTACAGACATTTCCGTACCGATCTGCGAGACTCTACTAGACTTGCTCATGGCTCGTGAGACTGACGGACACCTAGTGCTCTGATACCATGTTGTCATGACCAAAAATCTACTAATGGTCGTGGTGGCGCTGGACAACTCTGTCAGGCGAGCCAACAAACTTATCAATTAAATCTTCTTTTAATACTTTTAAAAATCTAGGATTTTTCCTTCCATTTTTCATAAATAAAAGATCACTACTTGAATTCAAATTTAAATAATAATAATTAGTACAATCCTTCGAAAACTATCCCAAAGACCCGGTGTTACAAGTGCATGAGCAACTATCGATAAGGAAAGTAAAATGCAACATCTGTCCGAAATACAGTGGACAGGGAATAAATTATAAAAATATTAAAAGGAACTACACTAGCTGCGGGTCGTCTCGAACAATGTAGTTCACCTAGTCCCAGAGTCATCCATGCTGCTACGCCCAGTTAGCTGTTAGAGGTAAATATGCCTGTGCAACAAAAATGCACAGAAGTGTAGTATGAGTACGTAATCAACGTGTACTCAATGAGTATCCCGCCTAATCTCGAAGAAGTAGAGACGAGATGGCCAACTTCGACAATCACTAGAGGTCAATTAACAATATTCTAGAAATGTGAGGAAAATCATGGTTTTATATAGTAGTTCAAATTTGCGAAGCCAGAAAATAGGTAATCACCTTCAACAATTAATCAAGGGCTTCCAAGGTTTATTCTTTATTATATTATCAATTTATATCAAGTCACGAAGGGCAAATTCCACATTTAAATTCTCAAGAGACAAATAACATGTGCAAATCACACCGAGGCGACGACCCGATCCAACAGGAATATAAACTGTGCACTGCCGAGAGTCGAGCGGCCCGAACCAATAGATGCATCTATTTAATCTACCGAAGCGTTCGGCCCGTTCCATAAATAAACACATACCTTGCTCGCGAATCACGCATGCGATGCAGGTACACATAAAATACATGCTCAAGTAGCCAATTAAGAATTTATCGGGAATATTTATCCAATTAAGGCAATTTCTCTTTTTAACAATTCAGGAAAAATGATGTTTAACCAATTTTTAAATTCATTTACTAATCCAAGGTGATTTAGACAATTCAAGCTATCAATGGGTTCATAAATAATCCAAATATGACATGCTTTTGGGTCCTAGACTACTCGGACAACAGCATAATAGTAGCTACACATGGACTCTCGTCACCTCGTGTGTACGTAGCCCCAACAAATAGGAAGACATAACCAATTTAACTCACCTATGGGGTAAATTCCCCCTCACAAGATTAGAAAGGAGACTCACCTCGCTTCGAAGGCTCATAACCGGCATTCTACATTCCTTCGAAGACTTGCACCAATGCACAATACTCCAAAACTAGTCAATGATGATACAAATCCATTAATATATGCTTAATTAAACTTTACAACCCAATTTGTAACAATTTCTAACCCCGAACGAAAAGTTGACAAAAATGCCCTTAGGCTCACGTGCCCGAAATCCAAAATTTCTCGAAGATAATATTTACCCATGAACTCACGAACTCAAATATATGATTTTTCTGCTACTTCCATCCCCTAAATCGTGGCTAAATTCCAAGAATATAGTTTTCTAGGTTTTCCACCAAAACCCCAATTTTTTATACTAATTTTTATGCCCAAATCCATACATAATCAATGTATTTAACTCATAATAGGTGGGGATAACTTACCTTAACATTGATGACGAAAATCCCCTCTTGAAGCTCTCCAAAATCGCACGTACCAAGTGAAAAATGGGAGAGAAATGACCATCTCCCGATTTAAAATAACCTTCTGCCTCCAGGTACTTTCTCTTCTGCGGAAATATACCCGCTTTTGCGGTCCTGCTTTTGCGGAAAAGATTCTTCTTCTGCGGTCCCTGGGCTCCAGCCCAATTTTGCTTCTGCGGACGTCCAACCGCTTCTGCGGTTCTACTTTTGCGGAAAACCAGCCGCTTCTGTGGCTTCCACTGGGCCTCCCATTTTCGCTTCTGCGATAAGCCCACCACTTTTGCGTATCCGCTTTTGCAGATTCCTGACCACATAAGCAGTCCCTGCTCGCTTCACTCCCAACAACTTCTGCGGGGCCGCTTCTGCGGTCCCAATTCCACAGAAGCGGAAATACCAGCAACCAGCAACTTCAGCCTTCCAAAATTCCATTTTCGATCCGTTAACCACCCGGAATCCACCCGAGGCCCCCGGGACCTCAACCAAAACTACCAACCAATCCCAAAACACATTACGGACTTGCTCAAGGCTTCAAATCATATCAAACAACGCTAAAACTATGAATTACACCCCGATTCAAGTTTTATAAACTTTGAACTTTCCAACTTCTATTTCAGATGTTTAAACCTATCAAATAATGTCTGATTGACCTCAAATTTTGCACACAAATCATATTTGACATTACGGACCTATTCCATCTTTCAGAATTGGATTCCGATCCCAATATCAAAAAGTCAACCTCCGGTCAAACTTCTCAAAAACCTTCAAATTTCTATCATTAGCCAAATAGCTCCAAAATGACCTACGGACCTCCGAATTCATTTCCGATCGCGCTCCCAACCCAGAATCACCATACACAGCTACTCCCAGTCTCGGAATTCCAAACGGACATTGATAACATTGAAACACACTTCAAACCAAACTTATGAAATTTCTTCCAAAATGCCAACTTCCACAATAGGCGCCAAAACGCTCCCGGGTCATCCAAAACCCGATCCGGGTATATGCTCGAGTCCGAAATCATCATACGAACATGCTGGAATCTTCAGATAACGATTCTGAGGTTGTTTACTCACAATTCCAATCCTAGTTCATTCTTTCGGCTTTAAGCTTCCAAAATAAGAATTCTCCTTCTAAATTAACTCTGGACTTCCCGAAATTCAATTCCGACCACACGTGCAAGTCACAATACCTGAAATGAAGCTGCTCATGGCCTCAGACTGCTGAATGGCGTGCTAGGGCTTAAAACGACTTGTCGGGTCGTTACATAACCGTTTGGGAGTTTAAAAAATAGCCATTTGACCCCCAAACTTTATTTTAATCCCAAACTTTATATAATTACACTTTTTCCCAATTCTCAACTATATATACCCCCTCATTCTTTCATTTTTACTCACAAATTCATCAATCTCTCTCAATCTCTCTCAATCTTTATCTAATTTTCTTCTATAATTGCTTACTTTATTATTGCAATTTCGTGAAAAATTATGAAGTTGGTGAATTGAAGTATTCAAGTCTTCAATGATTTTTAATTTTTAAAAAGTTGTTCGTCAATTCGGTAAACTCGTTTCAACTCTTAATTTTTAAGAATATAGTTTTGTTTGTTTTAGTTTATATAATTATAATTAAGATGCCTTTTCTTTGAAAAAAATATTTGGTGGTAAGAGAAAATCTAAAATTGGTGAATCTAGTCGCAAAGCTACTACCCTTTCCCGGCTCCCCGACCCAGACCTGTTACCCCTCCTCCTCCACCTATTATTCTTGGTAGTGATAACCCCTATTTTCAATTTTCCGATAGCCAATTTTGCCATGATGTTGCACCAGGTCAACAATTAAATGAAGAAGTTATGATTGCTCTTTATCCTAATGAAGCTATCTTTGAAAATGATGATGTAAATGGAACCCAACCGGATTTATTTGTCCCAGGGCCTTGAAAAGGAGAATCCAGACGGCACCTTTGATCTTTTGGAATGGTGGAAGACCAGAGAAAAACATTTTTCGGAGAATGACAACCGGAGATAGACGAAGCTTATGAAGAAATGATAGCGGAACTTACGGAGGATGCTGGTTCGCCCGAAAGCAGTGATGAGCAAGCTTCTCACCAACGGAACTTCCTCCGAACCTTGAAAGATTTATGAAATTTGTTAGAGATACTATGTAGATTATGGTGTAACTTGTACTTTGGCACATCTTCTTTATTTTTTTCCTTTTAATGGTGGTAGTAGCACCTTGTTGTGCTCATTCCATTGGGGGGAGGAAGACTAAGAAAGATATTGCCATTTTTGTTAATGTCGTAATAATAAAAATTATAAGACATTCCCTTGAATATCTCTTTGTAATTTTTTTTTTGTGTTTAAATTTGACTCTTTAGAAGATTTAACTTACAATTCTATATAAGCTATAATATATTTACAAGAAATTATATAAGGCAATATATATACAAAATACTATATATACTACATAATATATAATATATATATATATATATATATATATATATAT
>MU735632.1:20003-40752 GCA_026770625.1 Nicotiana glauca
ATATATATTATGTAGTATATATATATATATATATTATGTATACTACATAATATATATATATATATATATATATATATAATATATATATATATATATATATTTATATATATTTATATTTATATATATTTATATATATATTGCCTCTAAATTCCCTGATATTATTACCCACAAAACTCAATTATAGGGATTTTTGGGAAGTTTGAATTATATTTCCTCATTTTATAAAGGTTTATCTCGTGATCTAGCCCCTCTTTATGATCGGCTAAAGAAGGATTATGAATAGCCTTGGACTAACCAGCATACTCTGTTAGTCAAAAGCATTAAACAACGGGTTAAATCATTACCCTGCCTAACCCTTGCTAATCCTACTTGGCAAAAGATTATTGAGACGGATGCGTCCAACATAGGTTATGGAGGGATTTTAAAACAAGTTAATCTCATCAATAATAGTGAATATCTAATAAGATTTCACTCAGGTAAATGGACCGAAGCCCAGAAGAAATATGCTACTGTGGCACACGAAATGTTAACCATTGTCAAATGTGTATTAAAATTCCAAGATGATTTATATAATCAAAAGTTTTTAATAAAAACTGACGCTCAATCTGTTAAATATATGTTTAACAAAGATTTTAAACATGATGCGTCAAAACTTATTTTTGCTAGATGGCAAGCTCAACTAGCACCTTTCGATTTAGAAATTTTATATAAAAAAGGAATTGATAATTCTCTCCCGAATTTCTTATCCCGCGAATATTTAGAATCATAACGAATTTTTATAACTTCTTTTTTCGACGATGAATTTTTAATTACCTTTTTAAGTGTAGTTAATCTTGATAAAGATATACAAGGTCTCATTCTTGATAAGATTATATACGACATCATGAATGAAGATTTTGATTTCTCTATACTTGATTATTCGGACAAAACTGGAGATGATATGCTCGACTACTATTTCTCTGAATAACATGAGCTGTTATATGTGCAGCATGGACCCCCCATGGGCCCGAGCCAGAGGAAGAGGAAGAAAATCCTCTGCCTCAGGAAGATCTCAATCAAAGCTCGTCATATGGATCCTCACCCAGCCCACCAGTAATACAAATGGGCAAACGAAGTTTGATAAACTCAAAGGTTCCCCTTAAAGGCAAATCTTCGTCAATACAATCCATCCATCTGAGAGATATTCCGGAAGATAGTCCATTATATGGGCATCTACAGGCATATTTAACTACCCAAAAGCAAAATGATACATCTGCTTCTATACACAAAGAAGAAGACTCTGATGATATCAAGTCTTATGAACAGCTTGAAAACAGGGAAATGATATTCCTTCTGGAAAACTCAGAGATTCAGAGAAAAGACGAACCTTGGAAGATATTCCAAAGATATTTAATTAATGGATTATATTATCTGTGTGAGTCATACAAAACCCGTTCTTATTATGAAAATATTCTCATAAGTACAGGGAGTGCAGAATTTCAGCACTTCTCCGGATATAATACCAATGAGAATGTTTATAACTTCTCCAAAGTTATTATTAAACAGATTATATCTGTTGAAAAGTGGGGAATTTCTACAATGAAAGAAAGGCAGATAAGCCTTAATAAATCCTTGATGAATTTTACATACTGGGATTATATCCAGCCTTTAATAAAGCCCTTTATTATAATAACGACAAGCACAAACACACCTGGTTTATCAAGGTATGTGCAAAGATATTCGCAAACCCAATTCCTAATTGGTTTATAAACTGGTGGTTATACCGCGGCCCAACAGTAAAAATTCTTCCAGACCCCTTTCTCCATTATATAGAGAATGGGCAAAGGACTCTCCTAACTAAATAGTTTATATAACTCAGACCATATTTGTTATCTTGAAAAGATTGATCAGATCTATTTTTATATTGAATTCTCTATCCCATGGATTCATAAATGGACTCCAGAACTGGGGTTTACCAACGAACAAATACCTTGCTTATATAGCATATTTTATAATAATTTTTGGGACAAGATGATGAAAACGGATCCCATGACTCAAGTGTTATACGGGCAAGAACTTCTGGATTCTATTAAAGGAAAAATCCAAGAGTATTGCAGCACTCCTCAGAGTAAAAAAATTGATGATAAAACAATAAAATATGCTGCCAGAAGAATCTCCATACAGGAAGGAGATAAAATCGATTTGATAAATCAGTACCTAGATGAGGTAAGAAGGAATTTGTTTCAAAGTATAAATCAATTGGATAAATCCGACACTTTAATAAAAAGTGAAACAAGCGGAGATATCGCCAGCATTAAAGACATTGATAATGATTCTCAGCCATTACAACATGAGAAAAATTTATCCGAAAAGGACATAACCCAGGTGGAAGATTTCCTCCGACAGCTAAAGCAAAAAGAGCAACAGTAAAGCTGCCATGCAACAGTAAAGCCGCCATAACCCACTCAAACAGTAGAAACACTGTAGCAGGCCCCACGAAACAGTAGATATACTATGTACCAACAGTAAATACACTGTGTAAGGGACCCATATACGAGACCCATTTTACTGTGCATAGATTCCTTTTTTGATTTATAAATAGACGTCCTCTTTCATTTGAAAGAAGACATTAGAAAATTTTAAGTTTTCTCTAGATTTCTCTCTGACCTCTCTCCTCTCTCTACTTTATAAATCACGTTTGTAATTACTTCAATCAATAGAAGAAGGATACGAGTTCATCCTCAGGGCTAAGGTACTTTCCCCTTCCCTCTTCTGACTCTCTTCTCTTCTTCTCCTCTCTCTAAGCCGTGACTATGTCTAGCTGGGAGTGTTCATGTCTATGAAGGATTTCTAACTTCTTATACTTATTAACCATGAAAGATCTAGACTTATCAAAATATAAAGGAATTTTATAAAGATTCTTGGCTTGGTTCCAAGATGGTGGTACAGTCAGGTCTAGTACTATTCTTGTTGGCTTTTTCTTAGTGACTCCATCTAACAAGCCATGACATTAAGCCCACTTAGCTGTGTGCGTTAGGGCATTTCAGTCACGGTTAGAAATGTTAGACACATGGGCTCAATAAGAATACGTATTAAACCTTGACAGGCCCCTTGCTTGGGTAAAAGGTTATCATACAGTCATTAAACTCTATAAAATTCTTCAATATTTCGACTATAGGTCCTTATTGATTGTGCGGATTACCGCCAGTCCTTAAGAAAAGAGATACAAATTACTGTATCTGTGTATGAGCCGCACGGACTACCACTCGCACATACAGAGATCCTGAAAATCAATTGCCTATCAGTTAGACCATCGAGATTCCATTCATAAAAATCTGAACCATTGTAGGACGTATTAGTCTGGTTCCAGTCACGTTCTTCAATTAGAACATCATGAGGAGTAGGACGAGAATAATAGTAGTTGTGCATACGCGGTTTATCAGTGTACCGATTATTTGGTTGTATAAAACCTTTGGATCCTTTGAGTTTATTAAACTCAGACCAAATTTCATCCTTATAGTTAGCAGTAGACTCGATTTGATCGGCAAAATCATTTGAAAGATCTACTGGTTTAATATTAAGACATTTACAAGAAATTACATACTATATATACTACATATTATATATATATGTGTGTGTATATATATATATATATAATAGAATTGATAATATAAAACATTAGTCAAGATAATAGAGTCAAGATTAATTCAGATCTTGAACCGACTGCATCCGAAATGGATTTTTCAAATGGCGTCAATGATGTTTGAAAACCAAATTATCACAACTCTGATTTCCCACCCTCGGTGGTCATGATGGCGCCTACTAATAGGAGCTAGCCAAGCCAAACTTAACTACTTTTCATTTAAGCACCTGTTCCTTTTTGATAATTAACAACATTAAAATAAAAGCAACATAATTAAGATCATAAACGGAAGTCTCAAATTTAGATACTGAATAAAACACGGAATCCCAACATGTATCTCTAAGCAAGAACTGGAGTCACCTACTCACGAACATCTAAGAAGTACTAAATACAAAGTATGAGACAAAACACAAATCTTTTTATCTCGAATACAATGAGATGACAGTCTAATGTAAGGATAGAGGAGACGCCGGGCCTGTGGACGCATGCAAGGCTACCTCGGTGTCTCGATGGACTGAAGGCCTGCATCCGTGCTAATACTGCTGCTGCTGCTCGAAACCTGGACCTGTGCAAATAGCACAGAGTGTAGCATCAGCACAACCGACCCATGTGCTGGTAAGTGTCTAGCCTAACCCCGGCGAAGTAGTGACGAGGCTAGACTGGACTACCAGATAAACCTGTTCAATTATATATACATATACAGCGGAATCGGAAATACATGACAAGTAAGCAATATGGGAGGGGGAAGCATGCTGTGGAGAGGTAACAATACTAACAGTGAATCCACAATAACAATGTAAGGGCAGCTCAGAATTTACAACGGACAAGAAACTAATACCCAAAATAAATACTTTGTATCAATAATTGTTGCGGCGCGCAACCCGATCCCAAATATATTTCATCACTGTTGCGGCGTGCAACCCGATCCATAAATATCATTTATCATTGTTGCGGTGTGTAACACAATCCATATCATTTATCATTGTTGCGGCATGCGACCCGATCCATATCATTTATCATTGTTGCGGCGTGCAAACTGATCCATATCATTTATCATATTTATCACTCTGCCTCACCCAAACAACAGTCACAATTAAGGGTCAAGGAAGTAAACAAGTATTGAAGGAAATCCCAGCAAGGGAATACAGTTAAACAATTAAATCCTGGCAAGGGAACACTATCAATAAACTCAATATCCCGGCAAGGGAGAAAAACCAACAAAATGCCCCAGCAAGGGAATAACCAATAACTCTTCCTCTTTCTTTCATTTCTTACTTTATAATTCACCTTATCGTTCGAGCCAATGCTCCTCGAAATCAAATGATCATATTGTCTTTCACATGTTCTTTACACTATATAGAAATCCTCAAATAAGCACGGAAATTACAACCAAGTCATGGTAATCGCATTATAAGGACTCACGGTCATGCTAGATACCAATGTATAGGAACTCGTCACCATGCCTATACATCGTACTCGATCAATTAGCAAGTAGCAAACAGGACTCAACTCCTATTCCCTCAAGCTAGGGTTAAACCAAACACTTACTTCAACTTCCACGACCAAGTCAATCCACAACAACTGCTTTCCCTCTCGAATTCGGATCCAACTCAATCAAATCTATACAATAAGGACTTTGTAAGATCAATATATGCTAAACCAATCAAACCCAGTGCCTAATTATAGATTTCCAAGATTTCTTCACAAAAATTCCAAAATCGGCCCCGGGTCCGCTTGGTCAAAATACGAGGTTCGGACTAAAATCAAATCCCTCATTCACCCACGAGCACGACTATATAATTTGTTTTCAAATTGGACCCCAAAAAGAGGTCTAAATCAAGAAAATATAGAAAACCCTAACTCTACCCATTTCCCTCAATTTCCAACCTAAACTTCATGATTTGAGCTTAGGAATTGAATAATTAATGATGGAAAATGAAGAAAACAAGTTGGAATTTACTAACCCAGGTGGTCTTGATTAAATGGGGCTTCAATGGATGCCTAAGGACCTTAGAGAAGATGAAACTCGGGTGTTTTTGTGAATGGTCCGCGACTACACTATTTTGAAAAATAAATATGACCGGGCAAAATTTGCCCTTCGCGTTCGCGATTGGGAGGATACGAATGCGAAGGAGAAAAGCTGGGGGGTCCAGGATTTGTTCTATGCGAAAGCGTGAAGGCCCATGCGAACGTGATGAAAAAAGCTGCAAGGCTACGCGTTCGTGAACCATTAAATGCTAATGCGAAGAGGAAAATACTGGGGTCCCAAATTTGGCTTACGCAAACGCGAGATACTGTACGCGAATGCGATGAAGGAAATTCTGATGCTTCGCGAACGTGGGAGAGAGAGTTCGTTCACGAAGAAGGAAATGACTGGGCACCTGTTGCAGACTTTTCTGCAACTTTTCTAAGTCCTAAAACCTCCCAGAACACCTCCAAAACACTCCCGAGCCCTTGGGTCTCCTAACCAATCGCATACCCTAACTCAACATCATCCTACGAACTTAACCGTGCGATCAAATCGCCAAAATAATATCAAAATCAATGAATCAAACCTCAAAATTGCTAGTTTTTCATCAAACTTCATAAACTTTCAAATTTAGAGTTTTATGTCCGAAACACGTCAAACGACGTCCGATTTCAACCAAACTTCACAGAAACATCTTAAAACAAATATAAGACCTGTACCAGGCGTTGGAACCAAAATACGAGCCCGATACCAACACGTTCTAATATATTTTCATTTCCATTTTCCTTAACAATTTCTTTTAAATATTCATTTCTCGGGCTCGGGACCTTGGAATTTGATTCCGGGCATACGCCCAAGTCCTATATTTTTCCACGGACCCTCTGAGACTGTCAAATCACAGGCCCGAGTCCATTTATCCAAAATGTTGACCAAAGTCAAACTTATTCATTTTAATACCAAATTTTAGCATTTTTTACAAAATATCACATTTGAGCTTTCCGGCTATGCACCGGAATGCGCACAGAAATTGAGGCAACTAAAAATGAGGTTTTCAAGGCCTCGATAGCACGTAATGAGAAAGAAAACAAGTGCAACCCTTTAGGTCCTCACATTCTCCACCTCTAAAACAATCGTTCGTCCTCGAACGGACAAAAGAAAGAAGTACCTGAGTCGGGGAAAAGGTGGGGATAACGGCTCCGCATATCGGACTCGGACTCCCAGGTCGATGCCTCAGGAGGCTGACCTCTCCACTAAATACCGAGCCACATATGCAACAATATCCTTCTTCATCCTTCGCCACCAATAATGCTGCCGCAAATCCTGATACATCTTCCTGGCGCCGGGGTGAATTGAGTACCGGGAACTATGGGCCTCCTCTAAAATCAACTCTCGAAGTCCATCCACATTGGGCACGCAAACTCACCCCAGCAATATCAAAACTTCATCCGCATCTAAGGTAACCTGCTGGGTACCTCCACGCTACCCCGTGTCCCTAAGGACATAAAATGGGGATCATCAAACTGCCGATCACGGATACGCTCCAGTAATAAAGAACGGGCGACCATGCAAGCCAACACACGATTGGGCTAAGAAACATCTAGTCTTATGAACTGATTGGCTAAGGCCTGAACATCCAAAGCAAGCGGGCGTTGACTGACTGGAATATAAACAAGACTGCCCATACTGGCTGACTTCCTACTCAAAGCATCGGCCACCACATTGGCCTTCCCCGGATGGTACAAAATGGTGACATCATAATCTTTCAACAACTCCAACCACCTCCTCTACCTCAAATTCAACTCCTTCTGCTTGAACAGGTACTTAAGACTCTTGTGGTTAGTGAACATCTCACATGCCACGCCAAACAAATAGTGCCTCCAAATATTCAAGGCATGAACAATAGCTGCCTACTCTTAATCATGCACTGGATAGTTCTTCTCATGAATCTTCAACTGTCTCGAAGCATAGGCAATAACCTTGCCAGCCTGCATCAACACTGCACCAAGCCCAATACGGGAAGCATCACAATAGACAGTATAAGGCCCTAATCCTGTAGGCAAAGCCAACACCGGTGCCGTAGTCAGAGCTGTCTTGAGCTTCTAAAAGCTCACCTCACACTCGTCCGACCATTTGAACTGGGCACCCTTCTGGGTCAACCTGGTCATCGGGGCTGCAATAGATGAAAACCCCTCCACAAACCGACGGCGGTAGCCTGCCAATCCCAAGAAACTCCGAATCTCTGTAGCTGATGCTGGTCTAGGCCAGTTCTTGACTGCCTCAATCTTCTTCGGGTCCACCTGAATACCCTCTACTAATACAACGTGACCCAGAAATGCTACTAAACTCAGACAGAAATCACACTTGGAGAATTTGGCATATAACTGACTATCCCTCAAAGTTTGAAGAACCACTCTAAGGTGCTGCTCGTGCTCCTCCTGGCTGCAGGAGTATACCAAAATATCATCAATAAAGACTATCAGGAACATGTCCAAATATGGCCTGAACACTCGGTTCATCAACTCCATGAATGCTGCTAGGGCATTGGTCAACCCAAATAACATGACCAAGAACTCATAATGCCCATACCGAGTACGAAAAGCTGTCTTAGGGACATCGGATGCCCCAATCCTCAATTGATGGTACCCAAATTGCAAGTCAATCTTGGAGAATACCCTGGCACCCTAAAGCCGGTTGAACAAATCATCAATCCTCGGCAGTGGATACTTATTCTTAATCGTTACCTTATAATCTATGCACATCCTCATCGATCCGTCCTTCTTCTTGATAAATAACACTGGAGTGCCCCAAGGAGAAACACTAGGTCTGATAAAATCATTCTCTAGCAAATCCTGCAACTGGTCCTTTAACTCCTTCAGCTCTGGCGTGGCCAAAACGATATGGGGGGATGGAAATGGGCTGGGTGCCTGGAGCCAAATCAATATAGAAATCAATGTCCCTATCGGGTGGCATACCCAGCAGGTTTGAGGGGAAAACATTTTGAAACTCCCGGACAATAGGCACAAAATCTATAGGAGGAACCTCAACACTGGAATCACGAACATAGGCCAAATAGGCCAGACACCCCTTCTCGACCATACGTTGAGCCTTCACGTACGAAATGACCCTGCGGGTAGAATAACCTGGAGTGTCCCTCCACTCTAAACAAGGCATATATGGAAATGCTAAGGTCACAGTCATGGCATGGCAGTTCAAGATAGCGTGATAGGGTGATAACCAGTCCATACCCAAAATGATATCAAAGTCAACCATATCTAAGAGCAACAAGTCTACACGGGTCTCAAGACCCCCAATCACTACAGCACACGAACGATGGACTCGGTCGACCATGATAGAGTCACCCATCGGTGTAGACACATATACAAGAATACACAAAGCATCAATAGGCATGATCAAGCATGGTGCGAAATAAGATGAAACATATGTATACATAGACCCTGGATCAAATAGTACCGAAGCATCTCGATCACAAATCACAACCGTACATGTGATGACTACATCTGAAGCCTCAGCCTCGGGCCTGGCCTGAAGAGCATAACAACAGGGCTAGGCCCCACTACCCTGAATGGTATCCCTAGGTCGATCTGCTGCTAGCTCACCTCTGCCCCCGGCGGTCTGAGCTCCACCTTTATAACCTCTGCCTCCACATCTATGACCTCTACCTCAACCTCTGGCTGGCTGCAGGGCATCTGGTGCTTGAATCATGGCACAGGGACCCTGCTGCTGCGACTGAGTGCCCCTCAATCTCAGGCAAAGCCCTCCTGATGTGACCATACTCACCACACTCATAACATCCCTCCTGATGTGAGCACCTCCATGTGACAGGACCATCTCAACTTTGTGGGCCATATTGGCCGCCTCCTGAAAGCTGATCTCACTATCGGTCTCCCTAGCCATCTGGAGACGAATCGGCTGAATCAAACCATCAATAAATCACCCCACCCTCTCCCTCTTAGTGGGAAGTATGACAAGAGCATGGCGAGCTAGATCAATGAACCTGGTCTCATACTGAGTGACCGTCATAGAACCATGCTGGAGGAGCTCAAACTCCCTTCGATAGGCATCCCTTTGAGTAACGGGGAGAAACTTCTCCAGGAGCAACTCTGAAAACTGATCCCAAGTCAAAGACGGAGACCCTGATGGTCTAGCTAAATAGAAATCCCTCCACCATGTCTTGGCGGGTCCAGATAGGGGAAATGCAGCAAAATAAACTCCATTGGACTCAACAATTCCCATGTTCGGAAGAACCTTATGGCAGCTATATAAGAAATCCTGGGGGTCCTCAGAAGAAGCACCGCTGAATGTAGTAGTGAGGAGCTTGGTAAACCTGTCCAGCCTCCACAAAGCATCTGCGGACATAGCCGTGCCATTACCGGTCTGAGCAACTACCCCCGGCTAAACTGCCATCGCTAGCAGAACCACTGGAACCTAAACCTGGGGAGATACCTGCTCCGGAGTACGTGCAACAAGAGTCTGGGCTCCTCCTCCAGCCTAAGAAGTGGCTGGTGCTATAGGAAGCAATCCTGCTATGGTGACACTCTCCATGAGGCCCACCAACCGGACCAAAGCGTCCTGAAGAACTGGTGTAGCAATAAACCCATCTGGGACCTGAGCTGGGCCCACCGGAACTGCTGCAGCTGGGGTCGGAACCTCCTCGTCAAAGTCAACCTGAGGCTCCGCCACTGGTGCTACTGCTCGGGGCTGAGCTCTGGCCTTACCTCAGCCTCTAGCACGGCCTCGTCCTCTGCCCCTAGTGGGAGCTGCCTGGGGTTCGTACTGTTGATCGGTAGATGAGAAAGCGTGTGTTCTTTCCATCTGCAAAAGAACATAGTAGAAATTTAATTAGCATTGAGAAACAGAACCGCACGACAAGAAAGAACAAATGTGAAACTTTTCCTAACTCTGTAGCCTCTGGGGGATAAATACAGACGTCTCCGTACCGATCCCTCAGACTCTACGAAGTTTGTCCGTGAGTTGTGAGACCTGTGTAACCTAGTGCTCTGATACCAACTTGTCACGACCCAGATTTCCCACCCTCGGGTGTCATGATGGTGCCTACTAATAAGATCTAGGCAAGCCAAACTTAACTACTTTTCATTTAAACACCTATTCCTTTTTGATAATTAACAACATTAAAATAAAAGCAACAGAATTAAGATCATAAGCGAAAGTCTCAAATTTAGATAGCTGAGTAAAACACGGAATCCCAGCATGTATCTCTACCCAAGAACTAGAGTCACCTACTCATGAACATCTAAGAAGTACTAAATACAAATTCTGAAAGAAAACACAAATCTATTTATCTCGAATACAATGAGATCACAGTCTAATGTAAGGATATAGGAGACGCCGGGCCTACGGATGCCTGCTAGGCTACCTCGATGTATCGATGGATTGAAGGCATGCTCCCGTGCTAATACTGCTACTACTGCTCGAAACCTGGACCTGTGCAAAAAGCACAGAGTGTACCATCAGCACAACCGACCCCATGTGCTGGTAAGTGTCTAGCCTAACCCCGACGAAGTAGTGAGAAGGCTAGACTGGACTACCATATAAACCTGTTCAATTATATATACATATACAGCGGAATCAAAAATACATGACAAGTAAGCAATATGGGAGGGGGAAGCATGCTGTGGGGAGGTAACAATATTAACAGTGAATCCAGAATAACAATCAAAGGGCAGCTCAGAATTTACAATGGACAAGAAACAATACCCAAAATAAATACTTTGTATCAATAATTGTTGCGGCGCGCAACCCGATCCTAAATATATTTCATCACTGTTGCGGCGTGCAACCCGATCCATATCATTTATCATTGTTGCGACGTGCAACCCGATCCATATCATTTATCGTATTTATCACTTTGCCTCACCCAAACAACAGTCACAATTTAGGGGCAAGGAAGTAAACAAGTATTGATGGAAATCCCGGCAAGGGAATACAGTTAAACAATTAAATTCCGGCAAGGGAACAATATCAATAAACTCAGTATCCCAGCAAGGGAGAAAAACCAACAAAATCAACAAAATGCCCCGGCAAGGGAATAACCAATAACTTTTCCTCTTTCTTTCATTTCTTACTTTATAATTCACCTTATCGTTCGAGCCAATGCTCCCTGAAATCAAATGATCATATTGTCTTTCACATGTTATTTACAATATATAGAAATCCTCAAATAATCATGGAAATTACAACCAAGTCATGATAATCGCATTATAAGGACTCACGGTCATGCTAGACACCAATGTATAGGAACTCGTCACCATGCCTATACATCGTACTCGATCAATTAGCAAGTGACAAACAGGACTCAACTCATATTCCCTCAAGCTAGGGTTAAACCAAACACTTACCTCAACTTCCACGGCAAAGTCAATCCACAACAACTGCTTTCCCTCTCGAATTCGGCTCCAACTCAATCAAATCTATACAATAAGGACTTTATAAGATCAATATATACTAAACAAATCAAACCTTGTGCCTAATTATAGATTTCCAAGCTTTCTTCCCAAAAATTCCAAAATCGCCCCCGGGCCCGCTTGGTCAAAACACGAGGTTCAGACCAAAATCAAATCCCTCATTCACGCACGAGCCCGACTATATAATTTGTTTTCAAATTCGACCCCAAAACGAGGTCTAAATCAAGAAAATATAGAAAACCCTAACTCTAACCATTTTCCCCAATTTCCACCCTAAACTACATGATTTGAGCTTAGGAATTGAATAATTAATGATGGAAAATGAAGAAAACAAGTTGGAATTTACTAACCCAAGTGGTCTTGATGAAAGGGGGCTTCAATGGATGCCTAAGGACCTTGGAGAAAATGAAACTCAGGTGTTTTTGTGAATGGTCCGCGACTACACTATTTTGGGAATTAACTATGACTGGGCAAAATTTGCCCTTCGCGTTTGCGGGAAGAGGACCGCGTTCGTGAAGGGTAACTGGGCAAGTCACCGCGTTCGCGATTGGGAGGATGCGAACGCGAAGGAGAAAAGCTGGGGGGTCCAGGATTTGTTCTATGCGAATGCATGAAGGCCCGCGCGAACGTGATGACGAAAGCTGCAGGGCTACGCATTCGTGAACCGTTAAATGCGAATGCGAAAAGGAAAATTCTGGGGTGCCAAATTTGGCTTACGCGAGCGTGATATACTGTACGCGAACGCGATGAAGGAAATTCTGATGCTTCGCGAACGCAGGAGAGAGAGTGCGTTCGCGAAGAAGGAAATGACTGGGCACCTGTTGCTGACTTTTCTCCAACTTTTCTAAGTTCTAAAACCTCCCGGAACACCTCCAAAAGACTCCCAAGCCCTTAGGGCTCCTAACCAATCGCATACCGTAACTCAACAACATCCTACAAATTTAACCATGCGATCAAATCGCCAAAATAACATCAAAATCAATGAATCAAAACTCAAAATTGCTAGTTTTTCATCAAACTTAATAAACTTTCAAATTTAGAGTTTTAAGTCCGAAACACGTCAAACAATGTCCGATTTCACCCAAACTTGACAGAAATATCTTAAAACACATATAAGACTTGTACCGGGCGCCAGAACCAAAATACGGGCCCGATACCAACACGTTCTAATCAATTTTCATTTCCATTTTCCTTAACAATTTCAGAAAAATAATTTCTTTTAAAAATTCATTTCTCGGGCTCAGGACCTCGGAATTCGATTTCGGGTATACGCCCGAGTCCCATATTTTTTCACGAACCCTCCGGGACCATCAAATCACATGCCTGGGTCCGTTTACCCAAAATGTTGACCAAAGTCAAACTTATTCATTTTAATACCAAATTTTTGCATTTTCACAAAATTTCACATTTGAGATTTCCGGCTACATGCCCGGACTGCACACGCAAATCGAGGCGACTAAAAATTAGGTTTTCAAGGCCTCGGAAGCACGAAATGAGAAAGAAAACAGGTGATGACCCTTTGGGTCGTCACACAAATAGATTTTAGTCCGGGTTCACCGGCAGGAAAAATGATTCTAGAAGAATTTTAAAACCTAGATGGGACGTTTTCAGAAGATGGTTTCATGAAACCATGACTAGTGAATTATTACAATTTTTTAGAAATAATTTTTATGAGGATATTAGCAAGAAAAATAAAATTATTGCTTTTGTTCCTTAGTTTATGTCTAAACATGTTTATAACTATATTTCTGTGTTAGAAAGAGATTATATGCTCACTAGTGGGAAAATTACTAAATCACGTTTTCCACCCCAACAATCTTTTCAGATGGGGGAAAAGGATAAAATTGTTTATTTTACTGCTTTTTCAAAATTATTTAAAAATGATGTGGCTTCTATTACGGCAAAGAATCTGAATACGATGCTCACTCTGAATAATTATACTAACATGTATGTCAGTATTCTGGGAGAACAGGTTATCACAATACATAAAAAATTGGACAAGCTAATAGCTGAAGTCCAATATATTTCTCAAAAGGAAGCTAAAGGTAAAGAGCAAATAGCTACTACCAGCATCCAACCTCCACCTGTGGTGAAAGACTTTAAATTAAAAGGTCTTGACGATTTGGAGGAACTTTTTAACAAGAAGTTTAGTGAGTTTAGGGCAAGTCCCTTAACTCTAGAGCATAAACCTGACAAGGGTAAAGGAATACAGTTAGAGGATTAGATTAATAAAATCTCTGAAAAATATGCTCGCAAGCCTTACCAAAGGATATTTTATTACCCTCGACCAACCCCTCAGGATGTCCTAATAGAAGAATAAGACAATGACCATTAACATCAGGGTTATAGTGGGTCAAACATATATGAATGGAATATAGATGGTCTTGCTGAAAGACAGATCTATACGACAGTACATAGAATATTTATGTATAGTACTATCTGTAAGGTTAATAAAAATACAGATAGGGCAATAGCAGAAATGATTATTGCCGTATTTACTAGTCAACTTAAAGGTTGGTGGGATAATTATCTCACTCATGAACAGCGTCACCAAATCATGAACTCAACCAAAGTTGAGGAAGATAAGACTGTTCGAAACTCAGTCTATTCTTTAATCTAGAATATCATCAAACACTTCTCTTGAATATGGTTTGATAATAGTGAGACCATTACGACTATGCTCCAGAATTTGAGGTGCAAAACCCTCACATCATTTCGATGGTACAAATATGTTTTCTTATCCAGAGTGATGGAATTACCAGAGAGTAATAGTACTCATTGGAAGTCCAAAATCATAGATGGACTCCCTCCCTTGTTTGCAGAAAGGATTCGTAAAGTCCTTAGAGGCACAGAGATGAGTATAAATTATGATACTTACTCATATGGTAAATTATTCAGTGCATGCACTCAGGAAGGTTTGGCTCTGTGTAATGAAATTAAGCTAAACCAACAAATTAAGAAACATCGACTCACTGAGAGACAACAATTAGGTAAATTCTGTGAACAGTTCGCCATTGACATACTTTCTAAAAGAACGAAATCCCATAAAAAGGATTTCAAAAGGAAAAAGGGTTCGTCGGAGAAACGACGTGAAAAGACCCAAAGGAGAAAGGCTATTTATAAAGCCAGGAAGGTTTTGTTAGATCAAAAACCCTCAGGCCTGTTATAAATGCGGAAGATTAGGCCATTATGCTAAGGATTGTAAGGCCAAGGATAAAATCAAAGAACTTGACTTAGATGATCATATCAAAGATTCTTTATATAAGATTCTTTTAAATTCTTCCTAGAGATATATGACACCGAGGAAGATGGTTTATCAACAAGTGAAGACCTAAGGGTCCTCCATGAAGAAAGTTATACTTCATCTTCTGAAGAAGAGCAAGAGTCCTGTGATAAGGGACAATGCTCAAATCATTGTTGTAATACTGACGATGAACTTTTTAATATTTATTCCTACTTTAGAGATTTAAAGATCAATGTTTTGTCAAATGATAGCATACTTGATCTTTTAAGGGTTATTAAAGACCCTAAATTAAGGTCTCAGCTTATTGATAAGCTTCCTACTAATCCAGAGGAAGAAACAGAGGTAGAAGAAATCCCATCTCAAAAAGGACCTTACACCATGTCTGAAATCATAAAAATGGTGAAAAGCAAATCCCAGCCTGAAAGAATGGCTACTGTCCAGGATTTAAGTACTGAGATAAATTATCTCAAGAAAGAAATCTCAGAATTAAAGGCTTTAAATGTAGCCTTAGATGAAAGAATTTTCAGATTAGAAAATTCTAGGATAATTGATAATCCTAGTATTAAGATTACTGAGCTAAATACAACTGCCAGTTCTTCTGAAGAAAATACTGGTAATAAGTTGCTTGGAGCCATAGATTTTTCTGAAGATGAAATTCTGGAAAAACTCCAATATTTTATCACCCAAAAGTTTTTAATAAATATAACTCTTTTAATAGATTACAATTTCAAAAAAGAGTTTGTTGCTTTATTTGAAAGTGGAGCAGATTTAAACTGTGAAAAAGAAGGAGTAATACCCTCCAGATATTTTCATAAAACCACTCATCGTTTAAAAAATGCTAGTGGTAATCCAATGGGTATTCCATATAAATTACCTAAAGCTTACATTTGCCAATAGGATACATGTATTCCTAAAAGTTTTGTTTTGGTAAAAGATATTGATAGGGATGTAATACTTGGTGTCCCATTTTTATTAGATTAATGCCTTTTTTATATTGGGGTACAAAAAGTTTTACCGGTACTTACGATAGTAAGAGTATCACTTTTAAGTTTATAACTCAGCCTGTCCAGCGATTTCTTAATGAGATTATTTCTAATAATATTTCTTCAAAAGTAAATCAAATTGAATTCTTGAAAAATGAAATTTGTTCCCTTATAGCTGAATAGGATTTAAGAAATCCTAAGCTAGTTGAGAAAATAAATCTTCTCAAAAACCAGTTTTCTGCTTCTATTTGTGGTGACCACCCAAATCAATTTTGGAGCAGAAAAAAGCATATTATAAGTATTCCTTATGAAGAAGATTTTTCGGAGGATAATATCCCTACCAAGGCCCGACCTTATCAAATGAACTCTGAATATTTAGAGTTATGCAAAAAAGAAATTACTTCTTTACAGCAGAAGGGTTTGATTAGACCCTCAAAGTCCAAATGGTCTTGTACTGTTTTTTATGTAAACAAGCATGCTGAACAGGAACAAGGAGTTCCTAGATTAGTTAGTAACTACAAACCTCTCAATAAGGTTTTAAAATGGATTAGATATCCTATTCCTAATAAAAAAGATTTGATTGATAGATTACATAATGCCGTTATATTTTTAAAATTTGATTTAAAATCAGGTTATTAGAAAATATAAATATCTAAATTGGATAGATATAAAACTTCTTTTAATGTGCCAATGGGCCAATACGAATGGAATGTTATGCCTTTTGGTTTGAAAAATGCTCCCTCTGAATTTCAAAAAATTATGAATGATATCTTTCTTCCTTATACGGATTTCATAATTTTTTATATTGATGATATTCTAGTATTTTCAAAAATTATAGAATCTCATTTTAAACATTTAGATTTATTTAAAAAGATTATTATTCAAAATGATTTAGTTATATCAAAATCAAAAATGATGATTTTTCAAACTTCTGTTAGATTTTTCGGTCATAACATTGAAAAGGGTAGGATCATTCCTATCAATAGGAGTATTAAATTTATTTCTAAATTTCCGGATATAATTACTAATAAAACTCAGCTCCAGTGATTTCTTGGAAGCTTGAATTATATTTCTCCTTTTATAAAGGATTTTGCTCAGGATACTGCCCTTCTTTATGATAGATTAAAAAAGAGCCCCAAAGCATGGACTGATAGTCATACTGAATCAGTCAAAATAATTAAACAAAAGGTTCATAACCTCCCCTGTTTAACTCTAGCCAATCCTACTTGGGCAAAGATAGTAGAAACAGATGCCTCTGATATTGGTTATGGTGAAATTTTAAAACAATGTTCGCCATCAGATAAACAAGAATATCTTGTTCAGTTTTATTCTGGGAAATGGAATAACGCCCAAAAAAATTATGCGACTATAGCTAAAGAAATTCTTGCTATTGTCAAATGTGTTATGAGATTTCAGACTGATTATATAATCAAAAATTTTGTTATTAAGATTGATTGCCAAGCTGTAAAGTTTATCTTTAATAAAGATTTTAAGCATGATGTTTCTAAGCAGATGTTTGCAAGGTAGTAAGCCTTGTTAGCCCCTTTTGATTTTGACATAATATACAAAAAGGGTCTGATAATACCTTTCCTGATTTTCTTACAAGAGAATATTTGAGCTCATAAGTTCTCTCTTCAATATTTTTTAATCATGAATTTCTACACAATTTTTTTCGATGAAGAAACATTAATCACTATTTTAAAGGTGATTAAATTATGCAGAGACTTACAAAGTCTTATAATTGATAAAATTATAGATGATATTGTGGATGAACAATTTTCCATTCATGATTATTCTGATGAATTCGATAGTAATTTTGAAGATATTCAGAATCTATTTCTTAACTAATTCTTTGGTTTTATAGATTATAAGACCTACATACAGGCCTCCTCGCGGTCGAGGAAGAGGAAGAGCTTCTACTAATAGTAGAGAGAATAATATTCTCGCTCAAATGGAAATCAAAGGCTAATAGACGCTAATATAGCAGAAGGCAATACAAATCACCCTTTATACAAAGAATTCATGGATTTTATACAATCTAGGAGAAATGAAAGTACATCATCCAATGTGCCAACTTACTCCTCAGTTATAACAGAGGACAGCAATGAAAACCTTGAGGTTTATAACTGAAAGGATGCAAAAGAGTTAATAATTCTTTTTGAACAATCCAACCTTAAATGGAAGGATAATCCATGGCAATTAATGGTCAGATATTTTGATACAGCGTCATACGCTACGCCTGCTTATAAATACAGAATGCGCTATGAGATAATACTCTCAACAACAGGATCCGCCGAAATTCAGCACTTTTATCCTGGAAATACCAAGAAAACTTATAGTTTTTCAAAGATTATAATCAAGAAGGTTATACCTGCGGATGAATAGGGTGTTAGTACCCTTAAAGATCGTGAATATACTGACACTGACCAAAAAGTCTCGGTCAAATTCAATTATTGGGACTATGTTGAAAGTTTTAATAAAACTTTGCTTTATGAGAATCCTTATAGGAAGCATTCATGATTTATTAAACTCTGTTCTAATATGAACAGCCAACATATTCCAAATTGGTTCTTTAAGTGGTGGAAAATATATGGTCCATCATTAGAAATACTTCCTCCTCTATTCAAAGGTTTATATACTCAATGGGTAGACATATCTCCCAAGATTCTTTCCCTACAAAAAGATAATATCTTTTATGATGGTATTGCTATTGTATTTTTTATAGAATTCTCAATACCATGGATAATGAAATAGGATGTCGAAACTGGTTATACCACAGAAGGAATTCCTTTTCTCCAAAGAATTGTTTATAACCAATTCTGGACTAAATTAATACAACCTGATCAGCAAGGGAAGTTGTATGGGAATGATTTGATAAATCAGATTAAGAGTAGAATCAAAGAGTATAAAAATAGAGAGATAACAAATAATGACGAAGGAGAATTAAGCCCCTTCCAACATGTTACCAGAAAGCTCCAAATGAAGAAAGGAGCTATATCCAAGAAAGAAATCCTCGCTTCTTACTTCGAGGAAATAAAGAAAGACTTAGAAAAGAATTTTGGAACAGAGGTCAGTGATGATATATCAATGACCTCCATCGGCAATACTTCAGATGAAGAAATATGTACAGCAGGGGAAGCTCAAAGCAACTCAGGCATAGAAATTAATATTGACGAAATAGAGGACTTCCTTGCAGAATTGAAGGAAAATACTGAAGAATCTTCAGAGAAAAAAGATAAAAAGGGAAAAGACAAAATCTGAATTATTGAAGGCCCTATAAATCAATTATCTGGGTAATGAAGACAAACAACTTTAATAAAGAAGCAGACAGCGGACCCCTCCATCATAAGGAATCTACTTTTATAAAGTAGTTCGTCCGTTTGTAATAATGTAATCTTCTTTTTATCTTGTAGGTCCTATGTGTAAATTATTTAGTCGGCCAATTTTTATTTGTTTGTTAGTTAACCGATCCATTATATAAGGATCAATCGAGTTGAAGAGAAGTAGGCATTAGCCAACACTCTGACTTCTCTCTAGTTTCTCTCTCCACTCCCTTTGTAAAAATCTCCTTGTAATACTTTAAGTTCGGAAATAAAAATAAAAAAAGTCGCTTGGCCACAAAACAGAAGGTCTCCGGTACTGCTTTTCTCTCTCTCTCTCTCTCTCTCTCTCTCTCCCTACATAATTTACATTACTGTTAGCCTAAATGATAGGTGTCACGACCCGAATTTCCCACCACCGGGGTCGTGATGGCGCCTACTATCGGAGCTAGGCAAGCCAACTATTTAAACATTTCACAAAGTTGTTATCTAGAACTATATACTAAAATGAATTAAAAACTTAAAATATGCAGAAGACTTTTAACAAAAACGATATTGTCACACCTCCTTTTGGCGCGCCCGTCCCGAAGGGGTAAAATGGGCGAAGGAGTTTTTCCAATTTAAGTGACAATATTCGGAACGGGATTATTTTGTTTATTTCAGAGTCGCCACTTGGAATAAATTAAAGGTGTCCCAAGTCACCGATTTATTTAAATCCCGAATCGAGGAAATTTCGACTTTCCTAATGAAGTCTGCGAACCAAAAATTCTAGGTAAGGAATTCTGTTGATCCGAAGGAAGGTGTTAGGCACCCCCGAATCCCGTGGTTCTAGCACGGTCGCTTAAACTATTGTAAATGGCAAAAATATCTGATTTTAATACATATTATGACCTATGTGCTTTTAATCAACTTTAACCAACTTTATTATGATAAACGTGCATGTTTAAGATTTAAAACCGAAACGGCCCAGTTTGCCAAAAAAAAGTCATCTCAATTTATGCTTCAAAGGAAATAATAAGAGTTTGGTAGTATGTGATCCTCCTTTATCCTAGTCGCAACTGCATTGCTCAAATAATTTTTAACATATAGATGTGATTACCTTACATTTCGGGTCGAATCCTAGTAAAACGAATTATTCCATCAATGCCGTGTCTATAAACATGATACG
>MU735633.1:0-20432 GCA_026770625.1 Nicotiana glauca
CTCTATTTGTTCAACTACGTTTATATTCTGGTTGATTGAAGAGCTCTCAATTAGTTGTGCCTATTTAGTATGCATTACTCGGGAGAGAGTGCATATTTTGGTAATTGTTAAATAACACCACTCCCAGAGTATATGAGGGGTCAATAACCGAGGGTTTAAAGGTGGGATTAGGGATAATGAAGCCTTGGGTGCGATCTGAAGTGAGCTGTATTAAAAGCCTGCTAGCATAGCTCAGGAGAATGCGTCTAGTAAATTATTGTAATTACTCGGAAGAGATTTACAGTAATAAGAGTGCTCATGATCGGTAGAGAATACTTAAGCGAAATTATAGAAGATATAGCGGGAAGGATTCCAACAATTGAGAAAATCATAACTCTAGACCTCCTTAATCTTTTTCCTAACCCTCAGTATCATTAATTGTTAATTTACTATTTTAATTTGTTAGTTAATTGTTTAAACACAAGAATCTTAACATCTATAAGTTAGGAATTGTTCAAGCTTGTCTTCTTGGTGATAGTGAACAGCTGTTGCTAAACCTTAGTTCTCTGTGGGATTCGACTCCGGACTTGTAAACCGGATTATATTTGCAATGACCACATTGTCCTTTTATAAGGCATAGTTGGGCGTGATCATGTTTACATACATACATAGTTTAATGTGGCATATTAAATTGCATTGTACTCCCTCCGTTCCAGTTTATGTGAACCTATTTTCTTTTTGATCGTTCCAAAAAGAATGAACCCTTTATAAATTTGATAACAATTTAGCTTAAAGTTACAACTCTACCCTTAATGAGAAGCTTTTATAACCACAAAAATACTCTAGGCTCCAACTGAAGTTGTTTAGGACCACAAATTTCAAAAGTCTTTATTTTTTCCTTAAACTTCGTGCCCAGTCAAATAGATTCACATAAATTGAAACGGAGGGAGTATGTAATCAGAAAAGAAAAGAACGTCAGCCAACTTGTTTTTTGACTTTGTAAAAGAAACTGGAGTTTTTCGTTCCTGTATTTGACACTTATTTATTAAAATTGTCCTAATTTGTTTGTTACTCTTCTTAAACAATGATTGCTTACAATTATTACTATAATTTAGTGCCTTAAATTAGAAAATTCAGTTACTGTTATAAAATAATAAAAGAAGAAGAAGAGTATTGCAGAGAAAAGTAGGGAGAGGAATTCTTATTGCTTTTGGGATGAATTACAATGGAATAGAACCCTCTATTTGTAGGAAGAGAGTGACCTAGCCACCAAGTAATAAAACCTATAATCTCTCTAAGTATAGACATTCACCATAAATAGAATTCTATTCATAACACTCCCCCTGAATGTCTATTCAACAGGTAATGTGCCTCGTTGAAACTTTAACTAAAAGAAAACCCAATGGGAAAAATATTCTAGAAATGAAAAAATTGTACACATATCTAGAAATATGGTTCAGTAGTATGAGGCTATGAGCAGCTTCATTTCAGGTATTGTGACTTGTTCGCATGGTCGGAATTTAAATTCTGGAAGATTGGAGTTAGATTTAAATGAAAATTATCATTTGAGAAGCTTAAAGTTGAAAGAATGAACTAGGATTGGAACTTTGAATAAACAACCTCGGAATCAGGATCTGAAGGTTCCAGCAGGTTCGTATGATGATTTTGGACTTGGGCGTATGCCCGAATTGGGTTTTGGATAACCCAAGAGCATTTTGGCGCCTATTGTGGAAGTTAACATTTTAGAAGGAATTTCTTAAGCTTGGCTTGGAGTGCATTTCAACATTATCGATGTCCTTTTGGATTTTGAGACTAGGAGTAGCTCCGTATGGTGATTCTGGAGTTGGGAGCGCGATCGGAAGTGAATTCGGAGGTCCGTAGGTCATTTTGAAGCCATTTGGCTAAAAATAGAAAATTTGAAGGTTTTTGAGAAGTTTGACCGGGAGTGGACTTTTTGATATCGGGGTCGGAATTTGATTCTGGAAGTTGGAGTAGGTCCGGAATGTCAAATATGACTTGTGTGCAAAATTTGAGTTCAATCAGACATGATTTGATAGGTTTAAGCATCGAAAATAGAAGTTGGAAAGTTCAAAGTTCATAAAGCTTGAATCGTGGTGTAATTCATGGTTTTGGCATTGTTTGTTATGATTTGAGGCCTCGAGCAAGCCCGTAATGTGTTCTGGGATTGGTTGATATGATTGGTTGGGGTCCCGGGGGCCTCGGGTGGATTCCGTGTGGTTAACGGATCAAAAAATGGAATTTTGAAGAAGGCCGAAGGATCTGATTACTGGTGTTTTCGCTTCTGTGGAAATGGGACTGCAGAAGCGGTTTTGTTCGAAGAATTTTGGACCGTAGTTGCAGTAAAGGTTCCGCAGAAGCGGGACCGCATCTGCGGAAGAGGGGATTGCAGAAGCAAAAAAAGGGGGCTGAGCCCAGGACCGCAGAAGCGGCTTTCGACCGCAAAAGCGGAACCGCTTAAGCGGTAAAATTTTCGCAGAAGAGGAAATAGCTGGGGCAGAAGCATTGTTTTAAAAGTCGGATTTTGGCCATTTCTCTCTCATTTCTCATGGCTTTAGCAATTTTGGGAGGATTCGAGAGAGGTTCTTCATCAACAATATTAAGGTATGTTATTTCTACCTATTATGAGTTAAATACATTAATTATGTATGGATTTTAATATGAAAATGGGTAGAAAATTGAGGGTTAGAGGAAGACCTAGAAATATTGTGTTCTTGGAATTTAGCCACGAATTTGAGTATGGAATTAAGAAAAAAATTATATATTTGAGTTCCTAAGGTCAGGGGTAAACTTTATCTTCAAAAACTTTTGGATTCTGGGCACATGGGCCCGAGGGGCATTTTTATCGGCTTTTCGAGCGGAGTTGGGAATTGATATAAATAGAATTGTTATGAGTGCTTGAGCATATATTAATGGGTTTACATAATTGTTGGCTAGTTTTGGAGCATTGTGCATCAATTCGAGTCTTCGGAAGGGTGTGGAATGTTGGTTTTGGATCTTCCGAGCGAGGTGAGTCTCTTTTCTAACCTTGTAAGAGCGAATTGTCCCCATAGGTGAAATAATTGATTATGTGCTCCTATTTGTGGGGGCTACGTATGCACGAGGTGATGAGAGTCCATGCGTAGCTAATATTATGCTATCGTCCGGGTAGTTAGGATCCAAAAGCATGTTATACTTGAATTATTTATGAACCCATCGATAGCTTGAATTGCTTAAATCACATTGAATTAGTAAGGGATTACTAAAAGGATTAAACTTCATTTCTTAAAAATTGTTAAAGGAGAATGGGTTTTATTTGGATAATTATTCCCCGATAAAATTCTAATTGACTATTTGAGCATGTATATTATGTGTACCTGCGTTGCATGGATGATTCACGAGTAGGCTGATTGTGTATCTTATATGTACCTGCGTCGCATGGATGATTCGTGAGCAGGATGATTGTTTATTTTATGTTGACCGCGTCGCACGGATGATTCGCGAGCGGGGTAATAGATGCATCTATGGTTCGTGCCGTTCGACCCTCGGCAGTGCACAATTTACATTTCTGTTAGATCGGGTCGTTGCCTCGATGTGATTTGCGCATGTTATTTGTCGCTTGAGAATTTTTGAACGTGAAATTTGCCTTCGTGGCTTGATATAAATTGATAAGATAATAAAGAGTAAACCTTGAAAATCCTTGACTAATTGTTGAAGGTCTTTACCTATTTTTCCAGCTTCATGAATTAGAATTACTACATAAATCCATGAGTTCCTCACATTTTAGTATTTTGTTAGTTGACCTCTAATAACAGTCGAAGTTGACCATCTCGTCTCTGTTTCTTCGAGATTAGACGGGATACTTATTGAGTACACATTGATTATGTACTCATACTACACTTCTGTGCATTTTTGTTTCACAGGTATATGTACCTCTAGCAGCCTACTGGGCGTAGCAGCGCGGATGATTATGAGATTTGGTGAGTTGCATTATTCGAGGCGACCCGCAGCTAGTGTATTCCCTTCCAGCACTTTGTATTTATTTCCTGTCCACTATATTTCGGACGGAGGTTGTATTTTATTTTCCTATCAGTAGATGCTCATGCACTTGTGACACCGGGTTCTGGGAGGATTTTGGATTATTCAGTATTACGTCCTTCATTGACTTTAAGTTCATTTTTTTTAAAAATATTTATTATTTAACATTCTTCGTATAAGAAAAACATTTTCCGCAAGTACTAAAACTGGAATTTAATTATGCATTCTTGGTTGGCTTGCCTGACAGCGGTGCCTGGCGCCACCACGACCCTTAGTAGATTTTGAGTCGTGACATAATAATACGCCTTTTGGTTGCCTCATTAAAAACCTTGCAAGGAAAACCCAGTGGGACAAAACCTTGTAAGGGAAAAAGAGTGCAAAACGCATTAACTCCTGTGACGACCTGGCCCGTCATCATGTGAGTTACCGCCCCATTTCCCCCATATTATATTTCTTTATGTTTTAATATCGATATTTGAGTTGATCGGGTGGAATTGAGTTGGTTTTAGTTGGAAATGAGGCACTTAGCCTCTTAGAAGAAAGCTTGTTTTAGAAAAGTTAACTATGTGGTTAGAGGGCTCGGATGTGAATTCTGGTAGTTCGGCTAGCTTCGAGGGATGATTTGTGACTTAGGAGTGCAATCGGAATTGAATTTGGAGGTCTGGTGTAGAATTAGGCTTGAATTGGCGAAGTTTGAATTTTGGCAGATTCCGGTGGATAGGTGAGATTTTGATCCGAGGGTCGGAATGGAATTCCGAGAGTTGCAGTAGCATCGTTAGGTGATTTTGGATATGTGTGCAAAATTTCAGGTCATTCGAACATTGTTTGGTCGGGTTTTTGATCGAATGTGAGTTTCGGAAGTTTAAAGAAAACTTAGGCTTGAATCCGTGGTGAATTGGTGATTTTTGTGTTGTTGGATGTGTTTTGATGATTGGAATAAGTTTGTATCATGTTTTGGGGTAGGTTGGTGTTTTTGGTTGAGGTCCCGGGGACGTCGGGGTGATTTCGAATGACTTTCCGGGAAGTTTGGACTTAAGAATTTTTGCAGAAAATGCAACAGCAGTTGCAGACTAATTTTAGTCTTCGCGTTCGCGTTGATGATGCCGCGTTCACGTAGGTATGGAGTTTGGGGTCTTCGCGTTCTCGTGAAGGGAAACGCGTTCACGTAGGCCTATGAGGTTGGCCATCGCGTTCGCGGGAGAAGGCCACGCGTTCGCGTAGAAGAGGTAAAGGCCAGCTTGTTTTGTTCAGTGTGTTCGCGTGGGATAGTACGCGTTTGCGTAGTAAAGGAAAAGGGGGCATCGCGTTCACGCGGTTAGTTATGCGTTCGCGTAGAATGAAAGAGGTCCCAATGGATTTTGTTAATCGCGAACGCGGGAGGACCCACGCGTTCGCGTAGAAGAAATAACTGGGCATCAATATGGTTTTAAAGGACATTTGATCCGCGACCTATCTCATATTTCCTCAATTTTTGCACCACTTTGAGAGCTTGTTGGTAGATTTTGAAGGGGATTTTGACGGGAAGTGATTGGAGCTAAGTCTCGTGGCCTAGAAACACCATTTAATTGAAGATTCATCCTTTAATTCTTTGAAATTTGGGTAAAAAAATTGAAGAAACTAGGGCTTGGTTTTTGGAATGTAAATTTGGGATTTGATGGCCCATTTAAAATCCGATTTTGATGAATTTTATATGTACGGACTTGTGGCGAGACGAGGAATCCGGTGATGTGAATTTCGTAATTTTTCAAGAAGCGAGCCCGGGGCTCGGGTTTTGCCAAATTCGTGTTTTTGGATGTTTTTCGAGTTCTTTCGATTGGGTTATGTTCCATTAGCTTATTATAATGTATTCCTTGTGGTTTTGATCAAATTTGGCGCGTGAGGAGGTTGATTCAAGAGGGAAAAGCTTAGCGGACTAGTCTAGTGGCCAGTTTGAGGTGAGTAATAGATGTAGATGATGACCTGAGGGTTTGAAACCCCGGTATATCACACTGTGATGCTATATTGAGGCGAGGCATGTACTCTACGGTGAGTGCAGGGTCGATTGTGAATAGGGACTATGGCTTAGTCCGACCGAATGATGTTCGCACTGTGTTATTGGTTAGCAATTATTTAGCAAACCTCCTACTTGGATGGTTATGGATATATTTGGGTTGTATGTCGATTATTTGGATCCCATAGGTATTATTATCACTCTTTCCATGATGTTTAGTATGTTTTCATGATATCAGTCCTGAGTTAAACACTGTCTCGAAATGGCTAGTAAATCCTAAGGTTTTTACCACTTAATTTATAATTTCTGATAATTGGATCTGAAAATGGTAAGTTTGATTGTGCCCATGTGGCTTGCATGCATATAATTGGACTGATTGTGGATCGGGTTGTACGCCACAGCAAATGTTACGATGATATTGCGCTTGGGCTGTAGGAGTCCCTTCGGAGTCTGAACCCCACAGTGAGCGCGGGTACCCAAATGGATCGGGCTGTGTGCCGCAGCGGTCATGTGTATTGCATTGCATTCATACATATATACCTGCCTGTGTTATATGTCATTAATTGTTGTCATTACACTGTTAAATGTGTAGGAGTATTGATTATAGCTTTATTGTTATATTTCGGGATTTCTTACTATCAGTCATTATACATGTTTATTACCACTGAGTTGGAAGTACTCACTTTACTCCCTGCACCATGTGTGCATATTCAGGTACCCCGGGAGTTTAGCTGAGCTTTTGCTGATTTCAGAGCTTATTCGGAGTTGTCGAGATAGCTGCCTGATGTCCGCAGGACCCGACTCCTCCCCTATCCCTTTTTATTATCTTTCCGCAGCTTTTGAAACTATGTATTATTGGAGTCTTGTTACACTGTATTGTTAGAGGCTCTAGACTCATGACCCCCCAGGTCTTTGGGAGTATATTCAGCATTAGCTTGATATTCGGCTTATATCTATCTATAGATTAAAATTATTAGCTTTTTTGTTGATAATGATATTCAAATGTCTGGTTTTGAGCTTCATGCTTGGGTTGAGAGTGTAAATGGTCGGGCTTGCCTAGCAGTTGTGTTGGGTGCCATCACGACCGGGATTGGGGTCGTGACAAGTTGATATCAGAGCCTAGGTTACTAGGCCTCATGAGTCATGACCTGGTTAGTAGAGTCTCGCGGATCGGTACGAAGACGTCTGTATTTATCCTCGAGAGGCTACAGAACCTTTAGGAAACACTTGATATTCTTGAACTCTTGTCGTGCGGCTTTGTTGTTCCGAGAACTAAACTTTTGTATTCTATTCCCTCGCAGATGGCGAGAACACGTGCTACCGGACGTGGCAGACGACCACCATTACCACTGCTAGAGGCCGTGGACACGGCCATGGTCATGGTTGAGGCAGAGCAGCAGGGGCAGCACCAGTTGACCCACCAGTTGCCCTATTCAGGACCAGCCTCCAGCTGTAGATGCTCCAACAACACGCGTTTAGGCACCGGCAGTGCCTATCGTGATTCCTGGCCTTCAGGAGTCTTTAGCTCAGATCTTATCTGCCTGCACTGGTCTAGCTCAGGCAGTTTTAGCCTCTATTGCCGCAGCTACTTCTCAGACCGGGGGTGGTCATCAGACCCCCGCAGCTCGCATACCCTAGCAGGTTGTGCAGGGATTATAGACACCTGAGGGAGCCCCAACTCAGCCAGTTGCACTGGTTGCTCCAGTTGTGCCAGTCGCACCAGCTCTAGAGTATGCAGTTCTAGTGATGCCAGACGACGAGCAGCGTCGACTATAGAGGTTTGGTAGACTTCAGCCTCCGACATTCAACGGTACTGAAGGCGAGGATGCCCAGGGATTTCTAGACAAGTGTCAGCGGATGCTTCGCACTGCAGGGATCTTAGAGTCGAGTGGAGTGGCGTTTACTACCTTTCAGTTTTCAGGGCTTGCATTTACATGGTGGGAGGAGTTTGAGAGGCGTAGGCTTGCGGGAGCAACACCCCTTACTTGGCAGAAGTTCTCCACTCTCTTTTTGGAGAAGCATGTGCCGCAGTCTCGTAGAGAGGAGCTACGCTGACAGTTTGAGTGGTTGATCCAGGGTGACATGACAGTGACCCAGTATGAGTTGAGGTTCACGCAGTTGGCTAGACATGCTACTTCGATGATCCCGACAGATCGGGAGAGGATCAGGAGGTTTGTGGATGGCCTCAACTATCCGATTCGCATTTTGATGACTAGGGAGAGAAGGTAGCAGCTTCATTTGAGGAGGTAGTTAATATGGCTCGCCAGATTGAGACAGATCATCGTCGGGAGCGTGAGGAGAGGGAGGCCAAGAGGCCTCGAGGTTCAGGTAGCTACAGTGGTGCTCCGTCTAGGGGCCAGTTCCAGCAGGGCAGAGGTCGTTCTTTCAGGCCTCCTTAGACAGGTCTCCCAGAGTATAGTGGGGATTCTTCAGGCCATGGCTGCCAGGGATTTTAGCAGGGCCAATCCTCACTTAGTGCCCTTCCAGCTCAGAGTTCTACTCCTACCTCTTCAGCCCAGGGTTCATCTGCAGCGAAGGGTTCCCTTCAGTCTCCTTCTCCAGCTCAGGGTTGTTGCTACGAGTGCGGTGAGTTAGGTCACACGAGGATACAGTGTCCTCGGCTTCGTAGTGGTTGGTCTCAGCAGAGGGATCAACCTTCCTCTTCTACTCCATCTACTTTAGCAACATCCCAGTCAGGTAGGGGTGAGGGTCAGTCAGCTAGGGGTCGCCCTAGGGGTGGAGATCGATCTAGTGGTGGTCAGGCTCGGTTCTATGCCATCCTAGACAGGAGGGACGCTATTGCATCAGATGCTGTTATCATAGGTATTATCTCAGTTTGCCACAGGGATGCTTCTCTTTTATTTGATCGCGGGTCTACATACTCCTATGTGTCTTCATATTTTTCCCATCATCTTTGTACGACCCGTGGTTGTCTTGCCTTACCTGTGCATGTATCTATCCCGGTGGGTGATACTATTATTGTGGATCACGTATATCGATCTTGTCTTGTTACTATTGGGGGTCTGGAGACCCGAGTTGATTTGTTGTTGTTGGGTATGGTAGACTTTGATGTGATTTTGGGTATGGATTGGCTATCTCCATACCATGCTATTTTGGACTGTCATTCCAAGACAGTTACGTTGGCCATTCCAGGTATTTCGAGGATTGAGTGGCAAGGTTCGACCGATTATTTTCCCAGCAGGGTGATTTCCTTATTAAAGGCACAGCGGATGGTTGGGAAAGGATGTTTATCATATTTAGCATTTGTGAGAGATGTTGGGGCTGAGACTCCTAGTATTGATTATGTGTTCGTTGTGAGAGAGTTTCCAGATGTGTTTCCAGCAGACCTGCCGGGCATGCTGCCGGACAGGGACATTGATTTTGGTATTGATCTAGTGCCGGGCACTCAGCCCATCTCTATTCCTCCCTATCGTATGGCACCAGCTGAGTTAAAGGAATTGAAGGAGCAGCTTCAGGAACTCTTAGATAAGGGGTTCATTCGCCCAATTGTGTCACCGTGGGGTGCACCGGTCTTGTTTTTCAAGAAGAAAGATGGCTCAATGAGGATGTATATTGATTACAGGCAGTTGAACAAGGTAACAGTGAAGAACAAGTATCCTCTACCGCACATTGATGATTTGTTTGATCATCTCCAGGGAGCGAGGGTATTCTCGAAGATTAATCTTCGTTCAGGCTAGCATTAGCTGAAGATTAGGGATTCTAATATTATGAAGACAGCTTTCAGGACGAGATATGGGCATTATGAGTTTCTAGTTATGTCTTTTGGGCTGACTAATGCCCTAGCTGCGTTCATGCATTTGATGAACAGTGTGTTCCGGCCGTATCTGGATTCATTTGTGATTGTGTTTATTGATGACATCCTGGTGTACTCACATAGCCAGGAGGATCATGCTCAGCATTTGAGAGTAGTATTGCAGATATTGAGGGAGGAGAAGCTTTATGCAAAGTTCTCCAAGTGTGATTTCTGGCTTGCGTCCGTGGCTTTTCTGGGACACATGGTGTCTAATGATGGTATTCAGGTTGACCCAAAGAAGATAGAGGCAGTACAGAGTTGGCCTAGACCTTCCTCAGCTACGGAGATCCAGAGTTTCCTCGGTTTGGCGCGTATTATCGCCGGTTTGTCCAGGGATTTTCATCTATTGTTTCGTCCTTGACCAAGTTGACGCAGAATGGTGCACCATTCGTATAGTCAGATAAGTGCGAGTAGAGCTTTCAGAAGCTCAAGACGGCATTGACCACAACTTCAGTGTTAGTCCTGCCATCAGCTTCAGGTTCTTACACCATGTATTGTGATGCTTCAAGAATTGGGATTGGATGTGTGTTGATGCAAGAGGGTAGAGTTATTGCTTATGCTTCTCGTCAGTTGAAGCCTCATGAGAAGAATTACCCCGTTCATGATTTGGAGTTGGCTGCCATAGTTCATGCTTTGAAGATTTGGAGGCACTACTTATATGGCGTATCCTGTGAGATATATACTGATCATCGTAGTCTTCAGCACTTGTTCAAACTGAAGGATCTAAATTTGAGGCAGCGGAGGTGGCTTGAGTTGCTCAAGGATTATGACATTACCATTCTGCATCATCCGGGGAAGGCTAATGTAGTGGCCAATGCTTTGAGCCGAAAGGCGGTGAGTATGGGTAGTTTGGCGTACATTCCAGTTGGGGACAGACCCTTTGTAGTTGATGTTCAAGCTTTGGCCAATTGGATGGTGAGGTTAGATATTTCGGAGCCTAGCCGGGTGTTGGCTTGTGTGGTATCTCAGTCTTCCTTGTATGACCGCATTAGGGAGCGTCAGTATGATGATCCACATTTGCTTTTCCTTAAGGACAGAGTTCAGCATGATGATGCCAGGGATGTAACTATTGATAGTTATGGTGTGTTGAGAATGCAGGGCCATATTTGCATACCCAATATGGATGGGCTTCGGGAGTTGATATTCGATGAGGCCCATATCTCGCGGTATTCTATTCATCTAGGTATCGCGAAGATGTATCAGGATTTGAGGCAGCATTACTGGTGGAGAAGAATGAAGAAGGATATTGTGAGTCATGTAGCTCGGTGCCTCAAGTGTCAGCAGGTCAAATATAAGAATCAGAGGCCCGGTAGTGTGCTTCAACGCATGGATATTCCCGAATGGAAATGGGAGAGAATTACTATGGACTTCGTGAGTGGTCTCCCTCGGACAGCGAGGAAGTTTGATTCAGTTTGGGTAATTGTGGATCGGCTGACCAAGTCTGCACACTTCATCCCTGTGTGTACTACCTATTCTTCGGAGCGACTAGCAGTGATTTTCATCCGAGATATCGTGCGATTGCATGGGGTCCCAGTTTCCATTATATCAGATAGGGGTACTTAGTTTACCTCTCAGTTCTGGAGGACTTTTCAGCGAGAGTTGGGTTCATAGGTGGAGTTGAGCACAGCGTTTCGTCCTCAGACGGACGGGTAGTCCGAGTGTACCATTCAGATATTGGAGGACATGTTGCGTGCCTGTGTTATTGACTTTGGAGGTTATTGGGCTGATTTCTTGCCACTTGCAGAGTTTGCATATAACAACAACTGTCACTCCAACGTTCAGATGGCACCGTATGAGTCCTTATATGGGAGACGGTGTAGATCTCCGATTGGTTGGTTCGAGCCCGGTGAGGCTAGGTTGTTGGGGATAGAGTTGGTCCAGGATGCCTTAGATAAGGTAAAGCAATTCAGGAGAGACTTCATACAACTCAGTCGCGTCAGAAGAGTTATGCGGACTGGAAGGTCCGAGATGTATCTTATTCGGTGGGCGAGAAGGTCTTGCTGAAGGTTTCGCCTATGAAGGGCATCATGAGATTTGGAAAGAAAGGAAAGCTGATTTCGAGGTTCATTGGCCCTTTTGATATACTTAGGAGGATTGGGGAGGTGGCCTATATGCTTTCTTTGCCACCCAGCCTATTGGGAGTTCATCCGGTATTTCATGTATCTATGCTCTGGAAGTATGTTGGGGACCCATCTCATGTGTTGGATTCAGTACAGTTCATTTGGATGATGATTTGACTTATGATGTGGAGCCAGTGGCTATTTTGGATCATTAGGTTTGGAGATTGAGGTCAAAGGATATAGCTTCAGTGAAGGTGCAGTGAAGAGGTCGGCCCGTGGAGGAGGCTACTTGGGAGATCGAGCGGGAGATGCGGATCAGATATCCTCACTTGTTTGAGACTCCAGGTATGTTTCTTGACTCGCTCGAGGACGAGCATTTGCTTTAGTTGGGGAGGATGTGACGACCCGGCCCGTCTTCACGTGAGTTACCGCCCCATTTCCCCCATATTGTGTTGCTTTATGTTTCAATATCGATATCTGAGTTGATCAGGTGGAATTGAGTTGGTTTTAGTTGGAAATGAGGCACTTAGCATCTTAGAAGAAAGCTTGTTTTAGAAACGTCAACCGAAAGTTGACTATGTGGTAGAGGGCTCGGATGTGAATTCCGGTGGGGTTAGCTTCGGGGGATGATATGTGACTTAGGAGTACGATCGGAATTAAATTTGGAGGTCCGGTGTAGAATTAGGCTTGAATTGGCGAAGTTTGAATTTTGGCAGATTCCGGTTGATAGGTGAGATTTTGATTTGAGGGTCGGAATGTAATTCCGAGAGTTGTAGTAGCTTCATTAGGTGATTTTGGATATGTGTGCAAAATTTCAGGTCATTCGGACGTCGTTTGGTTGGGTTTTTGATCGAATGTGAGTTTCGGAAGTTTAAAGAAAACTTAGGCTTGAATCCATGGTGAATTGGTGATTTTTGTGTTGTTGGACGTGTTTTGATGATTGGACTAAGTTCGTATGATGTTTTGGGGTAGGTTGGTGTTTTTGGTTGAGGTCCCGGGGGTCTCGGGGTAATTTCAAATGACTTTCCGGGAAGTTTGGACTTAAGAATTTCTGCAGAAAATGCAACAGCAGTTGCAGACTAATTTTAGTCTTCGCGTTCGTGTTGGTGATGCCGCGTTCGCGTAGGTATGGAGTTTGGGGTCTTCGCATTCTGATGAAGGGAAACGCGTTCGCGTAGGCCTGTGAGGTTGGCCATCGCGTTCGCGGGAGAAGGCCATGCGTTCGCGTAGAAGAGGTAAAGGGCCAGCTTGTTTTGTTCAATGCATTCGCATGGGATGGTATGCGTTCGCATAGCAAAGGAAAAGGGGGCATCGCATTCATGAGGTCAGTTACCCATTCGCGTAGAGTAAAAGAGGGACCAAGGGATTTTGTTAATCGCGAACGCGGGAGGACCCACGCGTTCGCGTAGAAGAAATAACTGTGCGTTAGTATGGTTTTAAAGGATATTTCATCCGCGACCTATCTCATATTTCCTCCATTTTTGCACCACTTTGAGAGCTTGTTGGTAGATTTTGAAGGGGATTTTGACGGGAAGTGATTGGAGGTAAGTCTCGTGGCCTCATTAACACCATTTAATTGAAGATTCATCCTTTAATTCTATGAAATTTGGGTAAAAAAATTGAAGAAACTAGGTCTTGGTTTCTGGAATGTAAATTTGGTATTTGATGACCCATTTGAACTCCAATTTTGATGAATTTTATATGTACGGACTCGTGGCGAGACGAGGAATCCGGTGATGTAAATTTCGTAATTTTTCGAGAAGCGATCTCGGGGCTCGGGTTTTGCCAACTTCGTTTTTTGGGATGTTTTTCGAGTTCTTTCGATTGGGTTATGTTCCATTAGCTTATTATAACGTACTCCTTGTGGTTTTGATCAGATTCGGCGTGTGAGGAGGTTGATTCAAGAGGGAAAAGCTTAGCGGACTGGTCTAGTGGCCAGTTTGTGGTGAGTAATAGATGTAGATGATGACCTGAGGGTTTGAAACCCCGGTATATCACACTGTGACGCTATATTGAGGCGAGACACGTACTCTACTGTGAGTGCGGGGTCGATTGTGATTGGGGACTATGGCTTAGTCCGACCGAATGATGTTCGCACTGTGTTGTTGGTTAGCAATTAGTTAGCAAACCTCCTACTTGGATGGTTATGGATATATTTGGGCTGTATGCCGATTATTTGGATCCCGTAGGGATTATTATCTGATGTTTAGCATGTTTTCATGATATCAGTCCTGAGTTAAAGACTGTCTCGAAATGGCTAGTAAATCCTAAGATTTTGACCACTTAATTTATAATTTCTGATAATTGGAACTGAAAATGATAAGTTTGACTGTGCCCATGTGGCTTGCATGCATATAATTGGACTGATTGTGGATCGGGCTGTACGCCGCAGTGAATGTTACGATGATATTGCGCTTGGGCTATAGGAGCTCCTCCGGAGTCTGAACACCCACAGTGAGTGCGGGTACCCAAATGGATCGGGCTGTGCGCCGCAGCGGTCATGTGCATTGGATTGCATTCATACATCTATACCTGCCTATGTTATCTGTCACTAATTGTTGTCATTACATTGTTAAATGTGTAGGAGTATTGATTATAGCTTTACATTGTTATATTTCGGAATTTCTTAGTGTCAGTCATTATACATGTCTATTACTACTGAGTTGGAAGTACTCACTTTACTCCCTGCACCATGTGTGCAGATTCAGGTACCCCGGGAGTTTAGCTGAGATTTTGCTAATTTCAGAGTTTATTCAGAGTTGTCGAGGTAGCTGCCTGACGTCTGCAGTACCCGACTCCTCCCCTGTCCCTTTTTATTATCTTTCCGTAGCTTTTGAAACTATGTATTATTGGAGTCTTATTACACTGTATTGTTAGAGGCTCTAGACTCATGGCCCCCAGGTCTTTGGGAGTGTATTCAGCATTATCTTGACATTCGGCTTATATCTATCTATAAATTAAAATTATTAGCTTTATTGTTGATAATGGTATTCAAATGACAGGTTTTGAGCTTCATGCTCAGGTTGAGAGTGTAAATGGTGGGGCTTGCCTAGCAGTTGTGTTGGGCGCCATCACGACTGGGATTGGGGTCGTGACACTCCCCTTGATGAGAGCATCAATTCACATGCTTGCGTCTTCGCATCCCAATCTTGTGAACTAGCTTTTTAAAGGTTTACGTTGGTAAAGATTTGGTGAATAAATCCGCCATATTAACTCCAATGAATATGTTGCACCTTGAAAATCCTCGCTATCACATTATCATGCTTATAGTTATAGCAAGATACATATGTGCACAAATTGCACTGCGGATGTGGTACTTCAAGATCAAGAATTGTATATGCTTCAAGCAATTTAAATCATTTGGGGAATATCATATAAGTATAGTCAAATAAGTCATTTAAATATACTTTAGATGCATATCAACTTTTCATGTCATACTAGACATATAAGATAAATAAAAGTGATTGCACACACTATTGACTTTATGCTTTCAAGTGTTTGAACTACAGGTCAAAAACAACATGTCTTTCATATGAAACCAATTCTACTTGAATTGTTTCTCTAGATTTAAGATCCTCATCTATGCTTAGAGCTATCATAGATGTCGTCGACGAACATTTTACATCGGTTCCAACCTCCTTATTTTTCATAAAGACATAACATAGAGATCTCTTTATTTATATTTTCAGGTACCTGAATCTCTCATGAGATTTCATGAAGTGTTATGTCATGTGATCTTCTAGATCACTTGCCTCCTTTATTATGATCATTTTGATCATTTGCTCACCTTCTTTATCAAGAAGTTTATTTGAAATCGATCTGTCTATACGCTTAAGCTTACGATAGACTTTTTCCTTCTAGGATTTAATAGGAGCATTTGCAACGAGAATATTGTTACTTTAATTGGGTCAGCAAATGCGTCTGGCATGCTTTGTAATATATTGCAGATGAATTATATTTTATGAACTTCAAGTTGTCATGTGATCTTCTAGATCACTTGCCTCCTTTATTTTGATCATTTTGATCATTTGCTCACCTTCTTTATCAAGAAGTTTATTTGAAACCGATCTGTCTATTCGCTTAAGCGTACCATAGACTTTGTCCTTCTAGGATTTAATAGGAGCATTTGCAACGAGAATATTGTTACTTTCATTGGGTCAGCAAATGCGTCTGGCATGCTTTATAATATATTGCAGGTGAATTATCTTTTATGAACTTCAAGTTCATATTATCTTATTCGAGGATCTAGATGTACACATGATAATTCATTACACGTAACGTTTTCTCAACTATTTATCTTGTCTCCCCCTCGTGTTAGAAAAACTAACTTGCTTCCTCAATTTTAAAAGTCCATCTTTGTGCGTTATGGTGTTAATCAAAATACACACCACATATCAATAATAATAAGATAGAATTATTTGGTTCATGACCCTAAACCACTTGTGAGGGGAGAAAATAATATACTTTTGTATATAATGTATATCAAACTGATATACAAAATTTTGTTCTCATAAACAATTGTTTAGCTATTAAGTGGAGACACTCAATAAATTATTTTTCTAAACAAGTTGTGATATAGACCAACTTATCAAGATGAACTTCTTGAATAGAAAATCTGGAATATACTCTAAATTAAATTATTGAGCAAGTTACCTCGCAAATACCATGTTGCGGGTTAATAATAATCGCGCATGCAACCATCTCATAGATGCATCCTATGTGGTATACATGACAGGTGAATGAGCCCATATTCATCTTTGATATTTCCAGCATTCATGGGATTCAATACCAATTTTAGTTGGTCTATTAATTAATAAGAACAAACAATGTAAGAGAATATGTAAAGAACTTTCTAGCTCTTTAATATTTACCCATGTGAATTCTCTATTATTTTTTTATATCATAATTAAATTGATATGGCTAAACCAATTATGCCAACTGAATAAATTATCAATATTGATAAACTTCAGATTTACACCATGACGTGTGCAATTATCAATAAATTTCAAGTTTATTATAATATGGGTTTTTATATCAATAAACATCTACTTTATTGTGGTATTCTTTTATTTGTGTAGTACAAACTGGAGAATAAAGCAGATAGCTTTTCACATATATATTGCTTCGCTACAAATTATAATAATAGAAGATATTAAATATTTCCTTTATTTATAGTCTCAATATAATCAACCGCTTTCTCGCAACTAAATAAGTTTCTTTGAGACTTACTACAACACAATACCTTATTGGTAATCAATTGTGTTTCTCCAAAATAGTATAATTGGCTCTTGCATAGTTCTCAATATATTTTGTACTATCACATATACATCAACATCCATATGGTGAATATCTCTTTTAAGGAGAAAGTTATACCATTATGGTCATGGTCAAAATTATATGCAATATGTGTTTCTTGCATTACCGTTGTTTTTTAATAATCACATTGCCAAAATATTTTAGTGTACAATAGGTATGTGACCAATGACTATTCATGCCATAATAATGATATTATTTTCTTATATCATCTCAAACCTCCTTTTAGAGGTGAGTGTAGTATAGTCACTACCATTAACACATTCATATTCTTCCAAAAATGAATATGTATTCATAAATCAAATGTTGTCACATTCACATTATGAATGGAACATAATCATCTGTATGTGCTTTATAAAGTCTCATGTCAAATCGATGACAAATATTACTTTCACAAAGTGAAGAATTATTTAGAGAATCCTTATTGTTCTCATTACCACAGTGATGACGATTATAATTTCGTCTATTGCCACGTCCACATCAATTGATATATTCATAGTAATAATTTTGTCTTCTTTCAGACTTATCACATACTGCTATCATATTCTCTTAAGGGAATGAGAATGGAGCAAATTCAATGGGACGAGTTTTAATAGTTTGCCCACAATCATATATGAATTTGATCATGGCAAGGCATAGAAATTTTACCACTTCAGGTGGTTGTAATTTCTTACAAACTTCATTAGAGTTATAATCAAACTTTGTTGTCTTTGCTTACATATAAAATCAAATTATAGAATTTCAAGAATTTAAAAGAGAAAAATAAAGTAAAATACTTATCTTAAATCCAAAATTTAATCAAGAAGGAAGTTCATGGAACAATTGACAATCATTGTGCTCAATTCCAAAGCCTCTACTCAATTGGTTAGAATCTCGTGCTGATAACGTGTTATAACATAATAAAAGAAGAAGAAGAGTATTGCAAAGAAAAGTAGGGAGAGGAATTCTTATTGCTTTTGGGATGAATTACAATGTAATAGAACCTTCTATTTATAGGGAGAGAGTGACTTAGCCACTAAGTAATAAACCCTATAATCTCTCTAAATATAGACATTCACCATAAATAGAAATCTATTTATAATAGTTACATCATTTTTCTTTTTTATTCCCTCTCCTTTTTCCCTATTCTCCGCCGCCTCATTTCATAAATAATCAATTATTAGTGTCTTAAATTATGAGATTTAGTAACACCCTTATCCTTTTTTTTCTCTCTTCTCCTCTTTCTCTGATAGTGCCTTAACTGTAGTACAGCAACTCCATTTATGTCGAACCACAGTAACTTAAAATTATTTAAGACCTAATTGAGAACCAAATTTAAGAAAACTATTTTAATTGAGAACTAAATTTAAGAAAACTATTTTAATAGCTTGAACCAGAAAGTAATATCAAACCAAAGCAAAGAGAAACTAATGATAGACAACACCTAAACCAAACAAGATGAATTGCGGAATATATTCAAATTCGATTCAAATTTGATACATTTACAATACATAAATTTTATACAACTAATAATATAGTATACAACTTATACTTATCTATACCTTTCATAAATTAGTTTTACTTAGTTAAAAGGACTACAACATCATACAACTTAAATATAATTTTAATACAAATTGTTATACAAGTATGTCTTTTGTATGTATGTCACGACCCAAAAACCACTAAGGGTCGTGGTGGCACCGGACACCGCTGTCAGGCAAGCCAATAAAGAATGCATAATTAAAATCCAATTTTAGTACTTGCGGAAAACGTTTTTCTTATACGAAAAATGTTAAAAAATAAAGATTTTTCAAAAAAATGAACTTAAAGTCAATAAAGGACTTAATACTGAAAAATCCAAAATCCTCCCAGAACCCGGTGTCACAAGTGCATGAACATCTACTGATAGGGTTAGCTACGAAATTTGTTGCTTCTTCTTCCATTTTGGGCCAATAATACCCTGCCCTAATCAAAGTTCTTACCAATGACCTTCCTCCTGCGTGATTTCCACTATGTTCTTCATGTATTTCCCTCACTACATATTCTGTTTGAGAAGGTCCAAGACATCTTGCTAAAGGGCCACCGAACATCTTTCGATAAAGGTTACCTTGTTTTAAACAATATCGAGCTGGCTTCTTACGAAGTGCTTGTGCTTTTTCCTTGTCATCTGGTACGGTAACATACTACAAAAAAGCTACGATTTCATTTCTCCAGTCCCAAGTTAGATTATTAAAATTTACCTCATTCTTGTCAGGTTTGAGAACCGAGTGAAATAAGTGAATAACTGAGGCATTGGCATCTTCTGTTATATCAGCTACGGATGCAAGGTTTTCTAGGGCGTCTGCTTTGACATTATCATCCCTTGGGATTTGGATAACCTTCCATGATTGGAATTGTTTTATCAGTTCTCTTACCTTTTCAAAATATTGTTGCATCCTTGCCTCTCTGGCTGTGTAAGTCCCCAGAATTTGATTAACCACGAGTTGAGAATCGCTTTTGATCACTACCTGACTTATTACAAGTTCCCGTGACAATTCCAGACCTACGATCACAGCTTCATACTCTGCTTCATTATTAGTTACAGAATGACATTTAATGGCTTGTCTAATGGTTTCTCCCGTAGGTGGTACCAAAACAATTCCTAATCCTTGTGACGACCCAAGGGGTCATCACTTGTGTTCTCAGTCATTTCGAGCTTCTGAGGCCTCGAAAACCTCATTTATAGTTGCCTCGATTTGCGTGCGCAGTCCGGGTGCAAAACCGAAAAATTTTTATGATGAAATATATGAATTATGTGAAAATTTTGAAGAATTTTGATATTAAGATTGATATAGTTGACTTTGGTCAACCTTTTTGGTAAACGGACCCGGACCCTTGATTTGACGGTCTCAAAAAGTCTGTAGAAAAATATGGAACTCGGGCGTATGCCCGGAATAGAAATCTGAGGTCTAGAACCCCGGTAAAAGAATTTTTCTGTTAAATTGTTTTCTGAAAATATTTAAGGGAAATGAAACTGAAATTTGATCAAAAAGTAATGGTATCGGGCTCGTATTTTGGTTCCGACGCCCGGTACAAGTCATATATATTGGTTAAGCGCTTCCAGCAAAGTTTGGTTGAAAACGGACGTCGTTTGACGTATTTCAGTCTTAAATTGGAAATTTGGAAGTTATGAAATTTTGAAAGATTTCTTGAGTTCTAAGACTCAATTCATTGATTTTGATGTTATTTTGGCGATTTGATCGCTCGAGCAAGTTCGTATGAT
>MU735633.1:22607-86568 GCA_026770625.1 Nicotiana glauca
GTTAGGCCAGTATTCCTTGATGCCTTGTATTGTTGTACTTTAATTTCTGAATATTTCTCTGATGTTGGTTGCGCATTTATATTGGGACTACGGATGCGGAATTTCGGGAGTTCCCCCTTGTTTGTTTATTTTGGGACTACGGGTTTGATTCCCGGGAGATCCTCCTGCACTTTTTATTTTGGGACTACGGGTCGGTATCCCGGGAGATCCCCCTGTACTTTTTATTTTGGGACTACGGGACGGTATCCCAGGAGACCCCCCTGCACTTTTTATTTTGGGACTACGGGACGGTATCCCAGGAGATCCCCCTGCACACTGATGATTGGATTACGGGACGGTATCCCGGGAGATTCTTTGATATTGATATGAGATTTGAACTACGAGACGGTATCTCGAGATGCTCCATTGGACAGTTGAGAAAAAAAGGCTACAGGACGGTATCCTGGAAGACCCTCGTCGGTATTCTTGTGATATTGCTGTATTTACTCTGTGTTTCTGTTTTTGTCTTGCAGTATTATATTTCATTGATCTGTCTTATCACTTCGTTGTGTTCATTAGTTTTCATCAGACCTCGATACTGTTAATCTCTTGCTATTTATTTCTTTTCTGTCTCAGTAGGGCCCTGACCTTTCCTCGTCACTACCCAACCGAGGTTAGGCTTGGCACTTACTGAGTACCGCTGTGGTGTACTCATGCTACTCTTCTGCACACTTTTGTTGTGCAGATCCAGGTACTTCGGACCGAGCGCATTATCGGTGATTTCATAGCTGCGTTGGGAGACTTAAGGTATGCATCTGCCGCGTCTGCAGATCCGAGGAGTCTCCTTCTACTCCTCCTCATAGATAGTAGTTTCATTTCTTTTGTTTCGGTTGTATAGACATTTCTGGATGATAGAGCCATAGTTTATGTCCTTTAGCCTGTGTTGCCCGTGTGTTTCCGGGTCTTGGAGGTTGTTTTAGTGTTTTGAGTTGAAGTGTATGTGCCAGGCGGCACTTATTACATTTTTCTTATATTATTCCATATTAGTCTTATTGTTTTCGTAAAGGTTGTTAAAATTCCGCAATGTGTTATGCTTGCCTAGTCGCGAAGACTGGGTGCCGTCATGACGTGTTCACAATTGGTGAACTAGGGTCGTTACAATCCTGCACCTTTAATATTAGAAGATCCATCAGTAAATAAGGTCCAGACCCCTGGGTTTGCTCCATTAAGTACCTGAACTTCTTTTTTCGCTTCTAACTGCATCCCTTGACTAAAATTAGCCACGAAATATGCTAGTGCTTGGGATTTTATTGCTGCTCTAGGTAGGTAATTAATTTCATATTCACTTAATTCTATAGCCCACTTAGCTAACCTCCCTGACAATTCATGCTTATGCAATATATTACGTAATGGGAATGCAGTTACAACAACAATTGGGTGACATTGAAAATATGGTCTCAATTTTCTAGAAGCCATGATTAGAGCTAATGCTAATTTCTCTAACTGCGGATATCGTGACTCAGCATCTAACAAAGATTTACTAACATAATAAATAGGAGATTGTTTACCTTGTTCTTCTCGTACCAAAACTGCACTTACCGCAACTTCTGAAACTGCAAGGTAGATAAAAAGTCTTTCCCCAGTTTTAGGTTTGGCTAACAGTGGTGGATTTGCAAAATATGTCTTCAAGTTCCTGAGTGCTTGTTGACATTCTTCATTCTATTCAAAATGATCTTGCTTTTTGAGGGCTGAGAAAAATTTGAGACATTTTTCTGATGACTTTGAGATGAATCTCCCCAAAGCTGCGGTCCTTCCTGTGAGTCTTTGAACTTCCTTTTTATATGAAAGTACATTCGGAATCTCTTCAATAGCTTTAATTTGAGCTGGGTTTACTTCAATACCATGGTTAGAAACAAGAAAACCCAAAAACTTTCCTGATGCTAAACCAAATGCACATTTTTCTGGATTCAATTTCATATTATACGTGCGTAAAATTTCAAATGTTATAGATAAATGTGGAATATGATCCTTTGAATGCAAAGTTTTAACTAACATGTCATCTATTTATACCTCCATTGTTTTACCTAAATGTTCTTGAAACATTCTACTGACCAATCTCTGATACGTTGCACCTGCATTTTTAAGACCGAAGGGCATTACCCTATAACAGTAAGTTCCCCTATCTGTTATAAAAGAATTTTTTTCTTCATCCTCTGGATCCATTTTGATTTGATTATAACCTGAGTACGCATCTAAAAAACTCAGCAATTCATGCCCTGCGGCTGCATCAATTAATTGGTCTATATGTGGCAAAGGAAAAGAATCTTTTGGACAGGCTTTATTAAGGTCTGTATAATCTACACAAACACACCACTTACCATTTTTCTTGGGAACCACAACAGTATTAGCCAACCAGTTGAGGTATTTTACCTCACGTATTGACCCTATTTTGAGCAGCTTCTGAACTTCCTCTTGAATTACCTAATTCTTGAAGGCTCCTTGTTTCCGCTTCTTTTGCTTGACCGGAGGATATATTGAGTCTTCATTTAATTTATGAGTCATAACCTCCGGTGGTATCCCTGTCATGTCAGAGTGGGACCAAGAAAAACAATCTAAGTTAGCTTTTAAAAATCAATTAACTTATATTTTACCTCTGGTCTGAGATTGGCCCCTATATACACCTTCCTTTCGGGTTGGTATGTAAATAACACCACAGCTTCGAGTTCCTCTATTATGGTTTTGATGTTCTCGTTTTCCTCCGGTTCTTGAATAGTATCCGATCTTGAATCTACATCTGTTTTTCCTTCCTCAGTTAAGGTTGAAGCACCCATCTTAACTGAATCATGTAGTTTTTATTTGGCTTCATCTTGAACAGTTGAATCTACAATGGAGTTTATGATTCTAGAAGTTTGCTGATCACCCCTAATTTGGCAAATTCCCCATGGTGAGGAAAATTTGATAACTTGATGCAATGTTGATGGAACAGCATCCATATCATGGATCCATGGCCTCCCAAGGATTATGTTGTAAGCCATCTCCATATCTACCACCTGAAACTTAGTATCTTTGACAACACCTTCTGCAAAGGTGGTGAGGATTTCTTCACCCTTGGTTATAACATTAGAGTTATCGAACCCTGATAAAGTATGTGCCTTTGGGACCTAACTTGTCCTCAGCTTGCATTTTATGTAACACTCGTACCAAAATAATATTTACCGAACTTCCTAGATCAATCAGAACACGTTTAACATTAGTATCATGTACGAGTAATGATATTACCAGTGCATCATTATGTGGGGTCATGAGGCCTTCTGCATCTATGTCATTAAATGTGATATTCTCCTCCTCCAGTATGTGTCGTAGCCGCTTTCCATGTGTGAGCGTCATTTTGGATATTTTATTGGCTACAGTATACAAGACATCATTGATATCTTCTCCTCCACTTATAACATTGACTGTACGTTTAGGAGAGGGCAGCTTCGGGGGCTCTTGTCTATTTTTCATATACGCTTGTTTGCCTTTCTTACTGAATAACTCACTGAGGTATCCTTGCTTTAACAAATGGTCCACCTCACTTTGTAAAAATCTGCAATCTGCAGTTCTATGTCCGTGATCATTATGGAATTCACACCAGTGATCAATGTTTCTTCTACTCGGGTTCGATCTCATCTCCTTCGGCCACCGTACCTTATCTCCCATGCCTCTTAAAATAGCTGCGAGCTCGGAAGTAGTTACATTAAAATTGTAACCACCAAACCTTGCCTTCAAACCCCCATTATCATCTCGTTGTCCGCGTGTTCCTCATTCATTTTTAAATCTTGATGAAGAGCCTGATTCCCTATGTCTGGGTTTATGATCGTACCTCTCCTATTTTGATCTCGAGTTTTTTCCCACTGGTCCCATATAAGGATCGTACCTGTTTTTACCGGACCTCCTTTCATTATCTACATGCCTTGAACTTGTTTTCTTATCTGTTTTTGGCCGCGAGATAAAATCTTCTTCGATCCTCATCTTTGTGCTATACCTGTTGTAGACATCATTCCACATTGTTCTTGGAATTCCCGAAGACTATCTTTGAGTCCCCTCGTGGCTTCTAAACTTTTCTCATTCAAATTACTAGCAAAAGTTATGGCTGCCCAGTTGTCAGGTACTCATGGCAGCAACACTCTTTCTCATTGAAATCTATCTACAAATTCTCTTAATAACTCGGAATTCCCTTACTTAATTTTGAAGATGTCCTCTATCCTTTTCTCAACTTTTTGAGCTCCCTAGTGTGCTTTAATAAACAAATCTGCAAGCTCAGCAAAAGAATTTATTGAATTTTCAGGTAAAAGAGAATACCAGGTTAAAGTTCCTTTGGTGAGTGTTTCGCCAAATTTTTTTACCAGGACCGATTCAATTTCTTGCTTGCTCAAATCATTCGCTTTAACTCCAGTGGTGAAGGCTATAACATGATCTCGTGGGTCTGATGTTCCGTCGTACTTAGGAATATCAGGCATTTTGAATTTCTTCAAAATTGGGAGGGGACCTGCACTTGGCTTCCATGGCTGTTGTGAGTATTTGTCTATGTCCACCCCTTTAATCACGGGCGGTACCCCAGGTATTTGTTCTATGCGTTCATTTTGTTCCTTGAGCTGTCTCTGCAAGGTTAGTACAAGATTTTGTAAATCAGAATTAGCTTGGTTACCTGGGTTTCACTAGGAATTCCACCACTGCATGAATTAACTAAAGTGTTATTGTTTGGAGTTGGTGTGGACGGAGCAGCAAGTAACTGGTTAACAAAGGCTTGAAGAGCTTTGCTCACTTGAGATGCAATTATTTTTTGTAATGCCTCATTCATATCTTCGACATTATTTAATTGATCTTGTTCATTTGCCTGAGATCCATCGAGAGTGCCTTCATGAGATTGCCGTGGAGAATTTCGTGGAGAGCCTTGTGGTGAATCTCGAGGATAATCTCCTTGAATGTTTTGGTTCGTCTGAATTTCTGAAAGTCCTGTGGTGTTGTCGTTATTGTTTGACATGATTGATTTGAACAAGGAAATCAAATAGAAGTAACGTTGATTATCAGATTTTCGATAACGGAACCAATTTGTTAAACCAAAAAATAGATTTTCAGCCAAATCTAGAATATAGAAGAATCGGATTACTGATAATCGAAAAAAAGAATTTTCAAATGCTCAAATAAAGAAGCTTGTAAATCAGAGATATATTCTAGTAGTATCTTGTGTTTTCCTTGATTACATGTTTCTCCTTTTATAGGTCTTTTTGATAATCTTTAAAAATGTACGTTACATCCAAGCTGTAATGAGGTCATTATGAATATTTAATGACATTAAATGCTACGTTATATAATCATTATATTGAATGAAAATATTCCTTAACGGCTCCAGTACTTGTTTCTTCTGTAATGGCGTGTATCTTCATTCTCTTATGTGCCCTGGTTCATTGTCTTTTCATATCTCCTTCCTAATTACGCTTTAAATAGGTATGGGTCTTCCGAGCCTTTTAACTCGTACCTTCCCTTTGCTGCCATATCTCTTTTTCACCTCATTGTCTCGTACTTCTTTTTATCCACATCAGCTTAGACTTTTTGACCCAATCATAACCTATAAGTAACCCCACGTATCATGCCGCGTCATTATTCATTCATATATTTAATTTTTCCCAATACAGTAACAAAGTTTGAAACAAATATAGGAAACAAGATGAGAAACCACGGATCCGTACCTGTATTCATGTTGGCCTAGATATCACTGAGCAAACGAAATAAAAATAAATCAACTATGACTGAATATACAAAGAAGTGAACCAAATAGGGTTTAAATACTTTCGACAAATTTTGAAACCAACTAGGATTAGGTTTTGGAGACTCGGCATGCACCAATTCTTCATAAGGAATAGGAACATTTATCTTATTATTGGTTGTCTCTTAAAAGTAGTGTTTAAAAAGGAAAAGGATTGGGAAAACACAATTAGAATAGCATAAATATTAAATTAAATTAAGTAGGGTAATTTTGGTATATATTTTTTCAATGGGTATTTTTGCCAAAAGAAAAATTAAAAAGCAACTTCTGCTTCCGCCGAGAAGCTATTTCTTTTCACCTTCCGAGAAAGTGCTTGTGCAACTTTTCTTATGATTTACTATATTACAATTATCTTCCTTATTTGTCTATATGTATTATATACAATAATTTAAAAATATAAAAAAATTAATACAGAGACATATATAAATATGCCAAATATCATGCCTCAAACAAGTACTCCCTCAGTTTCAATTTAGATGACACACACTTTCCTTATTAGTCCGTTCCAAAAAGAACGATACATTTCTACAATTGAAAATGATTCAACTTTCATTTTACCCATTTTACCCTTAATGAGAAGTTTTTATAACCACACAAATATTATGGCCCCTGTCACACCGCTTTTTGACCCCCAAAAGATATGTGTGTTATACATATTATGAATTATGGGTTAAAGAGTTTTTCCAATTAAAGTGACAAACTTGAGTAGGGATTAATTTATTTACAGAGTCGCCACTTGGAATTGATTTCTGCCGATGTACCAAGTTACCTTTTATTTGAATCCATATTCAAAGGAAGATTTGACTTTTTTATTATTGGTCTGCAAAAATAATATCCGGGTAAGGAAGAGAGAAGGTGTAAGGCATTCCCCGAGTCTCGTGGTTCTAGCACGATCACTTTATTGACTACAACTTGCCTTGATTTAATTTTCAATAAACTGTGATTTATTAGTTTTCATATTTTATCTATCTGCTTTTAGTCATTCAAATATGGGATTATCTTTGAAACGAATCACGTGTGTGAATCCGTTTTGTTTATTGTGCCAAAATTATGTCACGCGTATGTGTACATAATTAATAACATTTATTATACTAAGATTGTTTTGCCTATAGTAGCGCGAATACATACTTCAATTTTAATTTTGGATATATAATCACGAAAATTTATTTATTAATACGCGCCTAAAGCATGCTAGCGATTATTAAGAATTATTTTTTCTAAACTAATTTTGAGATTATTGCAAGGTCATTGATAATGGATAAATAATTATTGTGGAAGACGATAATCCAATTATTAAGATAATGGTCCAATGAATATTTCAAAGGATATTAAAGCACACATGCACCCTTTTTTAAGAAGAGAAAATCACACTTTACATCCATTAATTCCAAACTATTGTCACGATCCAAATTCGGACTCGGTCGTGATGGCGCCTCTCGTGAAGATAAGGCCAGCCAACTAACCCAACTCGTCTTTTCAAAATGGTTAAACATGAATAAGCAATGTAAATATGACTTAATAATATTAATTAGCGGAAAGTCAACCCAACATAGCCCTAATCGGGGTGTCACAAGTCACGAGCATCTATCAGAATGTAAATCTACTACAAGGTCTAAAATATACAAAACCGAAATAATGAACAAAAGAGAGAAACACGGTGCTGCGAACACTGACAGTCACCTCCTTAACTAATATACCTCTGCCTCTGATCGGCCAAAACCCGTTACTGGGTGAATAGACATCTGCATCTGCACACGAGGTACAGGGAGTAAAGTGAGTACTCCAACTCAGTGAGTAACAAAGGTAAATAATAACCGAGCAGTAAAAAATTACATAAAGCAAACCATCATGTTGTATAGAAGCATGGTACAATCCTTGAGAAAACAGTGAAGCTGTGAAATCAGAAGAACTATCTTGGCTCAGTTTAAATCTCTTTTAAAAAATGATCTTTTCAACAGTTACGAAATAATTTCAAACAGTTAGAGTTAATGCCGATAAGCACATAAAATCCACCCCTCGGGCACAATACCACAGTATAACAGGTGAAAGGCAATTAAATATGCAAGATGAGCACATAAAAGTTCGTCTCTCGGGCAATATCTCAAAACAGTACCAGCCCCTTGGGCTCAATATCAATCGCTTAGAACAGTATCAGCCCATCGGGCATAGTATCAGTCACTCAGAACAGTATCAGCCCCTCGGGCTCAGTATCATATCACATGGGTACCTGTGCTCACTGTGGGTGTGCAAACTCCGGAGGGGCCCCTTACGGCCCAAGCGAATAAGGCCTGAAAGCCTTCTTACATCACACTCGAGGCCTGAAAGCCTCCTCACATAACACTCGAGGCCTGAAAGCCACCTCACATAACACTCGAGGCCTGAAAGCCTCCTTACATAACACTCGAGGCCTGAAAGCCTCCTCACATCACACTCAAGGCCTGAAAGCCTCACTCAGTCCAGAAACATCATAAGCCCCTCGGGCATCAATAAAATAGTAGTGCTCAGCCAAAAAAATAGTGAAAATATCAATTTAAGTCTCAAAATTCAATTAAAGTGGCTGAGTTTGTAAAACAGTGTAATCAACCAGACTGAGTTCAAGTAATATATCAAATAGTGAGGAAAGGGTGATAAAAATCCACGAAGGACTCAAGTAGTCGGCATGAAGCCCAAAATATGGAAAGAAGCCCAAATCATGTTGATAACAAACATATCCTAGTTAAATACGCGGTAAAATATCAAACGGGACGGACTAAGTCACAATATCCAGTAGAAAATAAACCCGTGCTCATCATAAGGCGCGTGTTTCACCTCAACATAGCATTACGTTGTGCAAATCCAGGGTTTCAAATGCTTAGGATATTATTTACAATCATTACTCAACTCAAGCTGGCCAAAATCCTAGCTCGCTATGCCATTGCCTCATAAATCGACCTCCTCGCGCGTCTAATCTGATCAAAACCACAATGAATACGTTACAATAGGCTAAGGGAACATACCCCAATCGAAAAGACTCGAAAAATATCGAAATTCACAAAATTTGCAAAACACGAGCCCAGGGACCACTTCTCAAAAATCAAAAATTTTAACATCATCGGATTCTCATCTCGCCACGAATCTATGCATACCAAAAACTCCCAAATCCGAGCCCAAATGACCCTTCAAATCCTACTTTGAAATACCAAATTTCCAAGCCCTAGCTTTACCCCATTTTGATGAATTTTCACAAATTTCTATGTTAACTATACCATTAAATCATGTATTTAGGTCGTAGAACTCACCTCCAATCACACCTAGTGAAAATCCCCTTCAATTTTTGTCTAAAAGCTCTCAAGATCAATCAAAAATGGTGGAAATAACCCTTAGCTCGCAGAACAAAATAGGCTTTTAAAACCCTTCTCTGAACATGCATTTTCGCATCTGCGATTGCCTTACCACATTTGCGACTACCGCTTCTGCGGTCCTACCTCCGCTTCTGCGGATCTTCACTATGCCCGGGACCGCTTTTGTGGTCAAATCTCGCTCCTGCGAACACCGCTTATCCATTCAATCACCCGCTTCTGTGGAACCGCCCTCGCATACACGGACCGTACCTACGAAAATCCATCCGCTTCTGTGGAAATTCTCCAATTGACCAACACTCGCATCTGCGGCCCAATCTTCAGATCTACGGAACCGCTTTTGCGGCCCCTTTTTCTGCAGATACAAAAATACCATATATTAGCAAACAAGCAATCTCACTAATCCAAAATCCATCCCGATGGCCATCCAAAATTACCCCGAGGCCCCCAAGACCTCAACCAAAGTGCCAACCCAACCTAAAACATCATTCGAACTTGCTCCAATCATCGAAACACCACAAAAACACCAAAACAATCAAATTACATCGGATTCAAGCCTAAGTTCTTCTAAAACTTCTGAAACATGCTTTGATAAAAAACTCAACCAAAACACCTTTGAATTACCTAAAACTTTACATACACATCCCAAATCACTTAACGGAGCTACACCAACTCCCGGAATTCCATTCCGACCCTCGGATCAAAATCCCACCTATCAACCAGAATTTGCCAAAATACTAACTTCGCCAATTCAAGCCTAATTCTACACCGGATCTCCAAAACCAATTTTGATCACTCTCCTAAGTCATAAATCATCCAATGAAACTAACCACATCATAAAAACTTTGATCCGAGCTCATATAGAAATAAGTCAACTCTTGGTCAAACCTTTCTAATTCAAGACTTCCTATTGGAACTGTACTTTCAAATTCATCCCACTTTTCCTGAAACCAAAACCAACAATCTACATCAGTCATAATGCATAACGCGGGGCAAGTACTGCCCGAGAACTGACGATCCAGGTGCAAAAGTTCAAAATGACCGGTCGGGTCGTTACATCCTCCCCCACTTAAACACACGTTCATCCTCGAACGTATCCGGAGTTGTTCTAGAAGCCACTCAATAGTTGAATAACCTTACCACGCATTTACCCGGGGTTGATCCCATGTCACACTATCTCATATAGGCCCGATAACGCATTCTAACTAAAATCACACAATCCAGTCTAGTCCATAAATCATAGAACCACATTTCACTTTCTGAAATCACACACAAGGTTAGAACCCCACATCCATACTCTGAATAGTTCTGAACCAGTTGTAATACCATATACTTGCAGCCTCAAGTACAATTAAATGATATACCACATAACTCAAACACTTGAAACGATAACTTCTATTCACAATAGCTGCACATAACAACCGAACATCGATAGGAAACCTCTTATCAGCTAAAGTCTCATTCCAACACTTTCACATACTGCCAATGATAAAGGAAACGCACAACAAATCACAACCATTTCTCAGGTCAGCCATTCATGAAGTCACTTCCCTTTTGGCTAATTCCACAGTAGATTTTCGAGCCGAAACTCGATATTATCCTTCCAACAAGCTGAAATCAAATCATATCATATTCATTAATGACCCCAACGATCACCTCAAATCCAAAACACCACCCTGGTGACATGACACATCAATACCGGCCTAAGCCACAACTTTTATAATTCACGCACCGATAAGAAACGGTCTGAATACATTCAAATCATGAAAATGACCCCAAACGAAAGAGTTGTACCTCGAACTCATCAGTACCATCACAACAAAAAGCTGAGACCCTGTCTCACATCATAGAAATAGAACATATGGATCTACCTCGAAAGGTCATATCCCCACCTAGCCTCGCTACAATGCGCAATCCTATCCAAACACTGCTACACATGGAACACCTCAAGTCACTATGCTCAAAATTGACCGCCACGCACAATTTAATACCTGGAACCAAAGCAAATCCTTACACCCACGGTGAAGCAAATAACATACCCCACACAACCCGATAGGTCATAACCCGTACTCCATTCATCGAGAAACACCCAATTACTCCTCCCGCTCGACTTCCACTATGAGTTCCTAATAGAACCGTACCACATGTGCCCATAACTAGCAAATCATAACATCTCAACACATAGAAAACAACTCATAGATCTCCCCAGATCACTAACAAGCTCAATAACAATTAAATCAACCTATCCCTCAATAATACTATTAGGGGCCAACCGAGCCGTCTCAAGCTAGAACACGCATCCACCTTAGCCTGCCAACGAACTCCTTATCAGGGAAGCCTGAAGCTGCTCCTTCCACTAATATAACTCCTATCGTAGCAATACGTTACGGTGCCCTACACCGAATCAATATCAAAATCCACAAGCTCGCCCAGTAACATGCCTGGCGACAAGAAACGCATCCGAAAAGTCCCTCAACATAGGAACTGAATCAATGGTAGAAACCTCTGCACTAACATCCATCAAGAAGGCCCAATTAAGAAATCAATCCTTCCCAGCCACCCGCTGGGTCTTTGAAATGTAAGTCACTCTGCTAGAACACAATCCAACGCCCCTCACCACTCAACCCGTGGCCTTTCCGGCATAGCCCATAGCGCAATAGTCCAGAATAACCCAGCACTAAGACAACTAGTCTGAATTCCAACATCACATCCGAAATCTAACATACCAACAATAAAGATTCACTCGAGCCTCCAAATCACAATAGCCGTTACACGGTGCTGATACATACGATCTACAATCACAACATAGCCTGAATATGAGAACTTGCTATCTCCAATTCCATGTAGCACACAAATTACCATACCTGATCCCAAATTCCGCCGTTCGAATACATATCACACCTCAAGTACCCAGTCATTCCATGAAAGATATTCTAAAATTCCCATGTGCCATACAAGCAACTCGAATATCAACAATCGATCCTACAAGAAAGTATCGCAATACCACCAAAGTATCATCAGTTTAATCACATTACCCCCTTTTTTTGAAACATATGCTCCCGTTAAATCACTTCCAATTAGCAGTACCATTTGCTTGATTACCTGAGGCTACCCGTTGCCTGAGAGTTTTATGAACTTCTCTTCAGAACTGAACTGTAACTCATCTAGCCAAGAACTTCCACTAATCCCATTTAGAAGAAAAATCATTACAAATCCCATGCTCCGCATGCCCATAGAAAATATACATCTCCAAACCACGGTAAAAACCCTACAAGAACTCTCTCCCAATTCCATTTGCACCAGCTAAACTGCCGGGACTGAATCCTTCTAACTAGACCAAGCTAAGCAAGTTGTCAGAACTCAAGAGCTTTACTGCAAAATACCTGTACAAATTCATTACCTCGAATGCACACAAAGAATTAATCATACCCTTTCCATACCGATTCGGTCTAACATCAAGCTACCTCTTCTATATAGATTTCCTTCTGATTCTTTTTCAACTTGATATCCTCTCTTGTTGTAGTACCGCAATCTCTCAACCCGAGACCCAAGCACAAGACCACACTGTCTAAAACCCATAAGCCACTAAATACCCTCTCAATATCCCCAAAAACACCACATTCCAGAATACTTTACTCTAAAGAACTTCCTGCGAATCTGAATCCATTACCTTTAACTTCCAGATACCGGTACAGAGGATCCCATAATTAATCATAAAAATGCCACAAGTCTCAACCTTTTCCAATAAAAACACAGTCCCTAACCACATACACAACCTTAAGATACCCGATTGTTTCTTGTAGAATCTTGAACACATTAGAACTATTCTCGAAAGTCATTCACTCTTATTCAAACTGCAAATTACCTGACCTGACAAACAGAATCACCCGTGCCTTATTGGCACTCCGATACTGCAAAATGATGTCCTCGTCCCAATACAACCAAGCAACTTCCTGCTCTATGCGCCGAGCATCCTTTACCCATAACACTCTAGACATTCTGTGATTCTCATACTCTATGAAGCATAATATAACCTTTGTCAAACTTTCCTTTACTCTAGCCATAGCTATTTCATTCACACGCCCTCAAACTGGAACTAACATAGCACCCAACCGTGCAATCAACTGCTCGCAGCCGACTCCCCCACTTGGCTCGAAGCCATAGATCAAGATACACTCAATAACTCATAACACTTTTACTCTATTGATGCCACAATACCATAGTGAGATTAAACTCAAATCATTTAGAAGTTGTGAAAACACAGATCATCTAGTCCTTTAAATCTTCTATAAATCCCGCATTCATCCCCACAATAGTTAAGCCCACTCTCTTAAGAAAATCCAAAATTTCAAATTTCAACACGTTCCCTTCCATTACACATGAGAAATTCTAACACACACATAAGGATCACACCACTTCGGAACACTCCGTCGAGGATAACCCACCTGTTTCGCCTCAATATAACATTTTTGTATACCTTTCACCGTCATACACATTACGCAGTTACTTAGTCTTCCTGAATCTAAACTCATACCGCAACATGAAATTTACTTCACTCCCATCTAGGAGACAGGAAAACATTCTTCATGCGCCCATAATTCGGAGCTACACATCTAATCACAATGGAATCATACACTTAATAGTTCATTTATCATCCCGCAAGCCTTCCTCATCACTTCCAAGTTACATAGATACACCCCGCAATACTAACATACGCATCACATAACTATTTAATCGTCACTTCCACTAATAGGAACACTACCAAACATATAAGTTCAAAACACTTCCTCACGCAATAAGCACCTTGGTGCTCAAGCCATAGGCAAAGATCCGGCCCCAAGTCCTCCAGACTGGCCCAACATCAAACTCACAGAGATCACATCTCGCCCCTTGATCAGGGAATCACAAGCCATCAAGGCACATCTGATATTGAGCGCTCATGTGTGCATACAGATGCAAGGAAGGAATTTCAAGAGTTTCTTTTCAAGCTGAATCAAGGACGCACGACAAGAATTCAAGAATGTGAAGTTTTCTTAAAGGTTATGCAGCCTCTCGAGGATAAATACAGATGTCTCCGTACCGATCCGCAAGACTCTACTAAACCTGCTCATGACTCGTGAGACCTAGTAACCTAGGCTCTGATACCAACTTGTCACGACCCAAACCCGGACCAGGTCGTGATGGCGCCTCTCGTGAAGACGAGGCCAGCCAACTAACCCAATTCATCTTTTCAAAATAGTTAAACATGAATAAGCAACGTAAATATGAATTAATAATATTAATTAGCAGAAAATCAACCCAATATAGCCTTAATCGAGGTGTCACAAGTCACGAGCATCTATCAGAATGTAAATTAGTTACAAGGTCTAAAATATACAAAACCAGAATAATAAACAAAAGAGAGAAACACAGTGTTGCGAACGCTGAAAGTCACATCCTTAACTCATATACCTCTGCCTCTGATCGGCAAAAACTCGCTACTGGGTAAATAAATACCTGCATCTACACACGAGGTGTAGGGAGTAAAGTGTGTACTCCAACTCAGTGAGTAACAAAGGTAAATAATAACAGAGCAGTAAGAAATCACGTAAAGCAAACCATCATGCTATATAGAAGCAGGGTAAAATCCTTGAGAAAACAGTGAAGCTGTGAAATCTTTAGAAATATCTTGGCTCAGTTTAAATCTCTTTTGAGAAATGATCTTTTCAACTGTTACGAAATGATTTCAAATAGTTAATGCTGATAAGCATAGAAAATCCGATTGGGAACAATACCACAGTATAATAGGTAAAAGGCAAGTAAATATGCAAGATGAGCGCATAAAGTTCGCCCCTCAGGCAATATCTCAAAACAGTACCAGCCCCTCGGGCTCAATCTCAATCGGTCAGAACAGTATCATCCCCTCGAGCACAGTATCAGTCAATCAGAACAGTATCAGCCCCTCAGGCTCAATATCATATCACATGGGTACCCGTGCTTAGTGTGGGTGTGCAGACTCTGGAGGGGGCCCTTACGGCCAAAGTGAATAAGGCCTGAAAGCCTTCTCACATCACACTCGAGGCCTAAAAGCCACCTCACATAACACTCGAGTCCTGAAAGCTTCCTCACGTAACACTTGACGCCTGAAAGTCTCCTCACATAACACTCAAGGCCTGAAATCCTCCTCACATAACACTCGAGATATGAAAGCCTCCTCACATCACACTCAAGGCCTGAAAGCCTCACTCAGTCCAGAAACATCATAAGCCCCTCGGGCATCAATAAAATAGTAGTGCCCAGCCCAAACAATAGTGAATATCAATTTAAGTCTCAAAATTCAATTAAAGGGGCTGAGTTTGTAAAACAGTGCAATCAAAAGGACTAAGTTCAAGTAATATATTAAATAGTGAGGAAAGGGTGATAAAAATCCACGAAGGACTCAAGTAGTCGGCATGAAGCCCAAATATGGCAAGAAGCCCAAATCATGTTGATGACAAACATATCTCAGTTAAATACGCGGTAAAATATTAAACGGGATGGACCAAGTCACAATCCCTAGTAGTAAATAACCCCGCACTCATCATAAGGCGCGTGTTTCACCTCAACATAGCACTACGTTGTGCAAACCCGGGGTTTCAAACCCTCAGGATATCATTTACAATCATTACTCACCTCAAGCCGGCCAAAATCCTACCTCGCTATGCCCTTGCCTCAAAAATCGACCTCCTCGCACGTCAAATCTAATCAAAATCACAACGAATACATTACAATAGGCTAAGGGAACATACCCCAATCGAAAAGACTCGAAATTCACAAAATTTGCAAAACTCGAGCCCCCGGCCCACTTCTCAAAAATCAAAAAATTTAACATCATCGGATTCCTCATCCTGTCACAAGTCTATACATACCAAAAACTCCCAAATCCGAGCCCAAATGACCCTTCAAATCCCACTTTGAAATACCAAATTTTCAAGCCCTAGCTTTACCCATTTTGATGAATTTCCACAAATTTCTATATTAATTCTACCATCAAATCATGTAATTAGGTCATAGAACTCATTTCCAATCACACCTAATCGAAATCCCCTTCAATTTCTATCCAAAAGCTCTCAAGGTCGATCAAAAATGTTGGAAATAACCCTTAGCTCGCGGAACAAAATGGGCTTTTAAAACCCTTCTCTGAACAGGCATTTTCACATTTGCGGTTGCCTTACCGCTTCTGCGGTTCTACCTCTACTTATGCGGATCTTCAATATGCCTAGGATCGCTTTTGTGTTCAAATCTCGTTCCTACAAACACCGCTTATGCGGTCAATCACCCGCTTTTGCGGAACCTCCCTCGCACACACGAAGTACTTCTGCGGTCGATAACCGCACCTGCAGGGACCGCACCTGCAGAAATCCATCCGCTTCTGTGGAAATTCTCCAATTGACCAACACTCGCATCTGCGCCCCTATCTTCACATCTGCAGAACCGCTTTTGCGGACCCCTTTTTCGCAGATGCGGAAATACCATATATCAGCAAACCAGCAATCTCACTAATCCAAAAACCATCCTGATGGCCATCTGAAATTACCTGTAGGCCCCCGGGACCTCAACCAATAGTGACAACCCAACCTAAAACATCATTCAAACTTTTTCCAATCATCGAAACACCACAAACAACACCAAAACCATCAAATTACATCGGATTCAAGCCTAAGTTCTTCTAAAACATCTGAAACACGCCTTTGATAAAAAACCCGACCAAAACACCTTTGAATGACCTGAAACTTTACACACACATCCCAAATCACTTAAAGGTGCTACAAAAACTCCCAAAATTCCATTCCGATCCTCGGATCAAAATCCCACCTATCAACCAGAATTCGCCAAAATACCAACTTCGCCAATTCAAGCCTAATTCTACACCGAACCTCCAAAACCAATTCCGATCACACTCCTATGTCATGAATAATACAATGAAACTAACCACGTCATAAAAATGTTGATCCGAGCTCATATACAAATAAGTCAACTCTTGGTCAAACCTTTCTAATACAAGGCTTCCTACTGGAACTGTTCTTTCAAATTCATCCCGATTTTCCTGAAACCAAAACCAACAATCTACATCAGTTATAATGCATAACACGGGGAACGTCATGCCCGAGAACTGGAGATCCAGGTGCAAAATTTCAAAATAATTGGTCGGGTCGTTACATCTATTTATCATTTAATGTCCAGGACCAAACTATTTACTACTCCTACCCATGCAGCCCAAACTATTCACTCGCTAATTCTAGTGATGCTTTATGCAACCAAGAACTGAGGGAGATTTGTATTGAAGGCCACATATGTTCCCCCATTAACGCATTGTCACATTTCTTTTTGCTTTTCTATCAGCCTTTTTGTGTTCCTCCAAATCCACAAAGCTATACTATTGATTTTATATACTCAAAATAAAATCAAAAAATAATCAAATTTCATACAAGAAGAGAACATTCTATTAGAATTTTTGGATCATGATTGTTTGATTCAGTCTTAAAGCATAATGTCCTGTTCATCATCGTCGTCAGCCTCAGAGGATGAAGATGACGGATTTGATTCTTACCGAAAAGGAGGATACCATATGGTGATAGTTGGCTATTCATTCTCTGTTGGATGATATATCGCTCAGCGAAAACTCGGCTAAGGATAGTTCTCCACTGTTTGGCTTACTTTTGGAGATTTACTATACAAATATTTAAATCCACCATTGAATGACCTTGAAGCTTGAAACTCATAACTTGGTTTGTTTGAGTTTTTAATTATTTTGATTTGATCCTGTATGGGTTTGTTTGGAATGTTTATTGAAGGTTGTAGCTAAAGTTTTAGTCAATTTAATGGAGATTTTGTAGTAGATTTTAGAAAGTTGGGTTGAAATATAGTAGAACCAGAGAAGAAGACGAATTTGTATTGTATACCAAAATAGTATACAAATATATCATTTACCCTATTATTATAGCTATATACTGGTATCATATGTTAGTTCAATTAGTTTTTGGTTGTATTAGCTGCATTTAATTGATACAATATTGATTTTCTTTTAATAATAGTTATATAGTACAATATCTTTGAATACCTTATTATATTAATATGTGGTACACTATTTTTTTAAAAATTTCTTCTTTATGCATGTGTGTTATGTAATAGTGCTATAGTCATATTGTCGTCGTGAATTAACTAGTAAAATTGTATACCATGTTGATATAGGTATATGGCATATTGGTATCCTTAGGTAGTCGAACATCGTTTTGGTTGTTTTAGTTGCATCTTAAGTGAATTCTTTTATGAAATTATTTATATGAACAAGTGTTGCAATGTTGGAATTTTTGTGTGCCAATGGACATAACTTATGTGTATTATGTAATAGTTTTTACGGAGAAGGGTCAAATATATCCATCTATTTTTATTTATTGTTCAATCCAATCATCCATTATACTATACGTTCACATATACCCCTGCCATCCAAAAAAGTTTTATATTTACCCATATTTTAACTAATATGACACGTGGTGTTATTTGAATAAAAAACCAACCCAATGTCATGACCCAAATTTTTCATCCTCGGGAATCGTGATGGCACCTACTCATAGAAGCTAGGCAAGCTACGATCTTAGAAATCATTAACTCCTTTTGTTTTTAATTCATTTTTAACCAACAAAATTAACAGAAAATAAATAATTAAATAACAGCGGAATATGAAATTTAGTGGAAGTCTTAAATAAAATATAAAACCAAAATATCGTGAAGACCAACACATGCCTCTAACCAGAACCTAGTGTCACAACATCCACGGACTGTCTAGGATTACTACAAATAAGTGTTTGAAAGAAAGGAACATAGTCTGTCTTGAGTACGAATGACAACATAACATAAAAATGATAGAAGAGACGCCGGGCCTATGGATGCCAGCAGGGCTACCTCGGACTCTTGGTGAACTGAAGGATGGCTCCCGATTTACTGCTAATGACCAAATGTTGCTCCGGTATCTGCACATAAGTGCAGAGTGAAGCATCAGCACAACCGACCCCATGTGCTGGTAATTGCCTGGCCTAACCCCGGCGAGGTAGTTACGAGACTAGGACCTGACTTCAGATAATCCTGTGCAGTTATATATATGTATATACAGCAGAAAGATAGACAGAAATAAACAATTAAAGTTGGGGAGGGAAAACATAATATGGGAATAGCAGGTAAGACAAAATCTCGAGAGAATAATAATGAAGTCAACAATTTAACTCTAACACGAATAAGGAAAAATAAAGGAATATTTTACTTTCAGTTCACATCTCATTGCAGGCGTGCAATCTGATCCCATTTCTTAGATATTGTGGTAGGCGTACTACCAGCCCCCATTTCATCAAATCTCGTGGTAGGCATACCACCCGCACCCATATCATCAAATCTCGTAGTAAGCATACCACCCGCTCCCATTTTATCAAATGTCGTGGTAGGCGTACCACCCGCTCCCATTTCATCATAACTCATGGTAGGTGTACCACCCGCTCCCATTTCATCATAACTCATGGTAGGCGTACCACCCGCTCCCATTTCATCATAACTCGTGGTAGGGGTACCACCCTCTCCCATTTCATTATAACTCGTGGTAGGCATACCACCCATTCCCATTTTATCAAATCTCGTGGTAGGTGTACCACCCGCTCCCATTTCAAGCCAACACCAAATCACAATAAACTCCCGGCAAGGGAACAAAAGCAACATAAAATTTCTCGGCAAGGGAACAACAATATCAAAACAACCATCCCGGCAAGGGAGAATCATCTATAACCAATCCTAGCTCAATTCCTACTTAGCTCAATTATTACCAATATTCAAGCATAAATAAAGTCCACGGGAATAAACTAAATCTTTACTCAATATCAAGAGTCATCAATTAAAGCATCCGAAGTGTCATTTAAGAACACAACAACTATCAATTTAAGACTCACGGTCATGCTCGACACCAACGTATAAGTACTCGTCACTATGCCTATACGTCATACTCAACAAGAAGCAAATAGCAAATATGACTCAACTCCTAATCCCTCAAGCTAGGGTTAGTCCAGACACTTACCTCGATGCCTCGAACACAAATCAAGTCTCAATTATGGATTTACCCCTTGATTCCACCACCAATCCACTCGAATCTAGGCACAAGTTACTTAATTACATAAATAAATTCTAAATGAATCAATTTGAATGCATAAAAAATGAATTTCCCAAAGTTTTACCCAAAGTCAAAAATCGCCCCCGGGCCCACATGGTCAAAACCCGGGGTTCAAACTAAAACCTGATTACCCATTGCCCCATGAACCTAAAATATATAATTTGTTTTGAAATCGGACCTCAAATTGAGGTCCAAATTCCTAATTTTCAAAAACCTAGGTTCTACCCAACACACCCAATTTCCCCCATGAAAATCTTCGATTTTTGGTTGAAATCATGTTACAAGATGTTGGTGATTGAAGAAGTGAGTAAAAACTAACTTACAACCAATTTGGAAGAAGCGTTATTCTTGGAAAATCTCCCAAAGGAGTTTGCATTTTGAAAAGATGTTAAAAATGGTTTAAAATCGGCTAAGTATTAAAAAATGCAGGTCTCAGTTATGGGAAATGCAAACGGGGTTCGCAATTGCGAACCCCGACCTGCTGATGTGGGAATTGTGAAATATTGTTCGCATTTGCGAACACTTTGAAAATCCTGGACTTTAGCAATTGCGATAAAAAATGTTGCATTTGCGAACCACTTGGTCGCATTTGCGATCAGGCCTGCATAGTCCCCTTCTCACATTTGCAATGCATGGCTTGCATTTGCGAGACTAGATTCGTAATGTGAAGCTTGCAGATCAGAAATACCAAAAAAAATTCAAAGTTCAAAAATGCACCCGAGGCCTATCCAAAACTCACCCGATCCCTCGGGGCTCTAAACCAAATATACACACAACCTCGAAAACATCCTATGGACTTATCCGTGCGGTCAAATCGCCAAAATAACATCATATACATCGAATTAAACCTCAAAATCCATGAATTCTTTCAAACTTCTTATAACATCAAATTTTCCATTTAATGTCTGAATCACATCAAACGATATCCGTTTTCAACCAAACTTTATAGAAATGATTTTAACAATATATAAGACGTGTACCGGGAAATTTCCCTAAAAATTTTTAGAAAATAACTTTTACTTAAAAATTCATTTCTCGGGCTTAGATCTCAAAATTTGATTTCGGACATACACCCAAGTCCCATATTTTCCTACGGACCCTCCGGGACTGTCAAATAACGGGTCTGAGTTGGTTTACCCAAAATATTGACCGGAGTCAAATTAACTTATATTATAATCAAAACTTATCATTTTCCCAAATTTTCATATTTAAGCTTTCTAGCTCTGAGCCCGAATTGTGCACGCAAATCAAAGCAACTCTTAATGAGGTTTTCAAGGCCTCGGAGACACAAAATTTAATTTAAAATGGTCATTGCATTCTCCACCTCTAAAACAACCGTCCATTCTCGTACGGACATAAGAAGGAAGTACTTGAGTCGGGAAAAAGATGGGGATAACGGCTCCGCATATCGAACTCGGACTCCCAGATCGATGCCTTAGGAGGCTGACCTCTCCATTGAACACAAACAGAAGGAAAACTCTTCGACCTCAACTAACGAACCTGCCAGTTTAGAATAGCCACTGGCTTCTCCTCATAAGTCAAGTCCCTGTCCAACTGGACAGTGGTGAAATCTAACACTTGGGATCGATTGTCGTGATACCTCCGAAGCTTGGACAAATGAAACACTTGATGCACGACTGATAAGCTCGGCGGCGATGAAATTCTATAAGCCACCTCTCCCACTCGATCAAGAATCTCAAATTGACCTATGAATCTAGGGCTAATCTTCCCCTTCTTCCCAAATCTCATCACGCCCTTCATAGGCGACACTCGGAGCAATATCCGCTTGCCGACCATAAAAGCCACTTCTCGAACCTTGCGGTCTGCATAACTCTTCTTCCTGGATTGAGCTGTACGAAGCCTATCCTAAATGATCCTATCCTTGTCCATGGCCTCGTGAACCAGATCTGTACCCAACAATCGAGCCTCTCCAGGATTAAACCATCCAATTGGAGACCGACACCGCCTACCATATAAAGCCTCATAAGGAGCCATCTAGATACTCGACTGGCAGCTGTTGTTGTAGGCAAACACCGCTAAATGCAAAAATTGATCCCACGAGCCTCCAAAGTCAATAACACAAGCTCGGAGCATATCCTCCAAAATCTAAATAGTCCGCTCAGATTTCCCGTCCGTTTGGGGATGAAATGTTGTGCTCAACTAAATCCTTGTGCCCAACTCTTACTAAAATGCTCTCCAAAAATGCAAGGTAAACTGCGCACCCCGGTCCGAAATGATAGATACGGGCACACCATAAAGGCGAACAATATTCCGAATATAGATCTCAGCCACCCTCTCAGAAGATTAAGAGATTGCAATAGTAAGGAAATGTGCTGACTTGGTCAGCCTATCAACAATGACCCATACTGCGTCAAACTTCTTCCGAGTCTGCGGGAGTCCAGTAACAAAGTCCATAGTGATCCGCTCCCACTTCCACTCGGGAAGCTCAATCCTCTGAAATAAACCACCAGGCCTCTGATGCTCATACTTAACCTACTGATAATTCAAACACCGAGCCACATATGCAATGATATCCTTCTTCATTCTATGCCACCAGTAATGCTGCCGCAAATCTTGATACATCTTTGCGGCGCCCGGATGAATAGAGTACTGGGAGCTATAGGCCTCTTCTAAAATCAACTCTCAGAGCCTATCCATATTGAGCACACAAACTCGACCCTACAATCTTAAAACTCCATCATTATCTAGGGTAACCTGCCTGGCATCTCTGTGCTGCATCGTGTCTCTAAGGACACATAAATGGGGATCATCATATTGCCGATCACAGATACACTCTAATAATGAAGAACGAGCGACCGTGCAAGCTAACACACGACTGGGATTATAAACATCCAGTCTTACGAAATGATTGGCTAATATCGAAACATCCAAAGCAAGGGGTCTCTCATCGACCGGAATATAAGCAAGACTGCGCATACTGGCTGACTTTCTACTCAAAGCATCGGCCACTACATTGGCCCTTCCCGGATGATATAGAATGGTGATATCATAATCTTTCAACAACTCCAACCACTATCTTTGCCTCAAATTCAACTTCTTTTGCTTGAACAAATACTGAAGACTCTTGTGATCCATGAACACCTCGCATGCCAGGCTATACAGATAATGCCTCCAAATCTTCAATGCGTGAACTATGGCTGCCAACTCCAAATCATGAACCAGATAGTTCTTCTTGTGAATCTTTAACTGCCACGAAGCATATGCAATGACCTTGCCATCATGCATCAACACTGCTCCAAGTCCAACACGAGATGCATCACAATAAACTGTATAAGGCCCTGAACCTGTGGGCAAAACCAACACCGGTGCCGTAGTCAGAGCTGTCTTGAGCTTCTGAAAGCTCATCTCACACTCATCTGACCACCTGAATTGTGCATCCTTCTGGGTCAATCTGGTCATCGGGGTTGTAATAGATGAAAACCCCTCTACGAACCGACGATAGTAGCCTACCAATCCCGAGAAACTCCGAATCTTTGTAGTTGATGCTGATCTAGGCCAGATCTTGACTCCCTCAATCTTCTTCGGATCAACCTGAATACCCTCTGTTGGTACCACGTGACCCAAAAATGCAACTGAACTCAACTAGAACTCACACTTCGAGAACTTTGCATATAACTGGCTATCCCTCAGAGTCTAAAGAACCACTCTAAGGTGCTACTCGTGCTCCTCCTGGCTGTAGGAATATATCAATATATCATAAATGAAGACTATCACAAATGAATCCAAATAAGGCCTGAACACTCGGTATTAAATCCATAAAAGCTACTGGGGTATTTGTCAACCCAAATAACATAACTAAAAACCCATAATGCCCGTATCGAGTGCCGAAAGTTGTCTTAGGGACATCAGATGCCCTAATCCTCAATTGATGGTAGCCAGATCTCAAGTCAATCTTGGAAAATACCTTGGCACCCTGAAGCTGATCGAACAAAAATCAATCCTCGGCAGCAGATACTTATTCTTGATTGTTACCTTGTTCAATTGCCAGTAGTCAATGCACATTCTCATTAACCCATCATTCTTTTTGACAAACAACACCAGCGTACCCCAAGGCAAAACACTAGGTCTAATAAAACCCTTCTCAAGCAAATCTTGCAATTGTTCCTTTAACTCTTTCAACTCAGGCGGGGCCATACAATACGACGGGATAGAAATGGGCTGAGTGTCTGGAGCCAAATCAATGCAAAAGTCAATATCCCTACCGGGTGGCATACCCGACAGGTCTGAAGGGAAAACATCAGGAAACTCACGAACAACGGGCACAGAATCATTAGAAGGAACCTCAGTGCTCGAATCATGAACATATGCCAAATAGGCAAAACACACCTTCTCGACCATACGCCAAGCCTTCACATACGAGATAACACTACGGGTAGAATTACCAAGAGTACCTCTCTACTCTAAATGAGGCATACTCAGTAAAGCTAAGGTTACAGTCTTGGCATGACAGTCCAAGATAGCGTGGTAAGGTGATAACCAGTCCATCCCCAATATATTATTGAAGTCAACCATGTCTAAAAGCAATAAATCTACACGAGTCTCAAGACCCCTAATCATTATAATACAAGGACAATAGACTCGATTGACCACAATAGAATCACCCACCGGTGTAGACACATAAACAAAAACACTCAATAGATCACTAAGCATGACCAGGTACGGTGCAAAATAAGATGACACATACGAATACGTAGACCCTGGATCAAATAACACTAAAGCATCTCTGTCACAAACCAGAACCATACCTGTAATAACTACATCTGAAGCCTCAGTCCTGGCCTGAAGAGCATAACATCGAGGCTGGCCCTACCATCTTGAACCACATCTCTGGGTTAGCCTACTGCTGGCTGGCCTCCACCTCTAGCTGCCTGAGTTCCACCTCTAGTACCTCTACCTCCACCTCTAGCACCTCTAACCCTACCCCTAGCTGGCTGAGTTGGCTGTGGAACACCTGGTGCCTATACCATGGCATGAGAACTCTGATGTTGAGAGACACCTAGTGCACGAGGGAAATACCTAGCAATATGCCTCGAAGAAACCTAAAGAGCTGACTGAAAGGGCCTAGGAGGATGTCCTCTACTATATGAATCTCTACCTCCAGATGAGGTACCACTGAATCTACCTGAATGACGAGGCTTCTTGTCTACCCCATGACCACGCCCTTGTGATAGTAACATCTCAATCCTCCAGGCCACATTGGCTGCCTCCCGGAAGGATATCTCACTCCCAGTCTCTCTATCCACCTGGAGACGAATCGCCTGAATGAGTCCATCAATAAACTGTCTCACTCTTTCCCTTTTAGTGGGAAGTATGTTAAGGGCATGGAAAGCTAAATCTATGAATCTGGTCTCGTACTGGGTGACACTCATGGATCCCTGCTAAAGAAGCTCGAACTGCTTCCGATAGGCCTTTCGCCGTGTAATAGGAAGAAACTTCTCCAGAAATAGTTGTGTGAACTGCCCCCAGGTCAAGGCTGGTGATCTTGCTGGTCTAGCTAAGCAATAATCCCTCCACCAAGTCTTGGCGGATCCAGACAAGCAAAATGTAGCAAAATCAACCCCATAGGTCTCAACAATCCCCATGTTATGAAGAGCCTCGTGACAACTGTCCAGATAATCCTGTGGATCCTCAGTAGATACACCGCTGAAGGTAGTAGTGAAGAGCTTGGTGAACCTATCCAATCTCTGCAAAGCATCGGCAGACATAGTTGTTCCATCAATGACCTGGGCTACCATGCCCACTAAGCTGCTCCAACTGGCTGAACTGGTTGTGTCTAAATTTGGGGAGCTACCTACTCTAGAGTGCGAGTAGCAGGATTCTGGGCTCCTCCTCCATCCTGAGAGATGGATGGTGCTATAGGAAGTAAACTTGCCCTAGTGACACTCTCCATAAGGCCTACTAGATGGACCAAAGCATCATGAAGAACTGGGGTAGCAATAAACTCCTCTGAGACCTGAGTTGGGCCCACCGGAACTGCTGGGGTAGGAACCTCATCATCAAAATCAACCTGAGGCTCTGCTATGGGTATTTTTGCCCTGGGCTAAGCTCTTCCCCTACCTCGGTCTCTAGCACGGCCTCAGCCTTGCCCTCTGCCCCTCGTAGGAGTTGCTGGAGGCTCAGACTGCTGATCGGTAGATGAGAAAGCACGTGTTCTCGCTTCTGCGAAAGAATAGAGTAGAAATTCAATTAGCATTGAGAAACCAAATCGCACGGTAAGAAAGAACAAATGTGAAACTTTTCCTAACTCTGTAGCCTCTGGGGATAAATACAGACGTCTCTATACTGATCCCTCAGACTCTACTTAGCTTGTCCTTAAATTGTGAGACCTATATAACCTAGAGCTCTAATACCAACTTGTCATGACCCATTTTTTCACCCTCGGGAATCGTGATGGCGCCTACTCGTAGAAGCTAGGAAAGACATAATCTTAGAAATCATTAACTCTTTTTGTTTTTAATTCCTTTATAACTAATTAAATTAACAGGGAATAAACAATTAAATAACAACGGAATATGAAATTTAACGGAAGTCTTAAATAAAATATAAAACCAAAATATCCTGAAGACCAACACATGCCTCTAACCATAACCTGGTGTCACAACATCCACGGACTGTCTAGGATTACTACAAATAAGTGTTTGAAAGAAAGGAACATAGTCTGTCTCGAGTACAAATGACAACAAAACATAAAAACTGATAGAAGAGCCACCTGGCCTGCGGACGGCAGTAGGGCTACCTCGGAGTCTCGATAAAATGAAGGATAGCTCCCGATCTACTGCTGATGACCAAACGCTGCTCCGGTATCTACACATAAGTGCAGAGTGCAGCATCAGCACAACCGACCCCATATGATGGTAAGTGCCTGGCCTAACCCCGGCGAGGTAGTGACGAGGCTAAGACCAGACTTCAGATAATCCTGTCCAGTTATATATATGTATATACAACAGAAAGATAGACTAAAATAAACAATTAAACCTAGCGAGGGAAAACATGATAGGGGAATAGCAGGTAAGACAAAATCTCGAGAGAATAACAATGAAGTCAACAATTTAACTCTAACACGAATAAGGAAAAATAAAGGCATATTTCACTTTCAGTTCACATCTCGTTGCATGCATGCAACCCGATCCCATTTCTTATATCTTGTGGTTGGCGTACCACCCGCTCCCATTTCATCAAATCTCGTGGTAGTCATACCACCCACTCCCATTTTATCAAATCTCGTGTTAGGCGTACCACCCACTCGCATTTCATCAAATCTCATAGTAGGCATACCACCCGCTCCCATTTCATCATAACTCGTGCTAGCATACCACTCGCTCCCATTTCATCTTAACTCGTGGTAGGCATACTAACCACTCCCATTTTATCAAATTTTGTGGTAGGAGAACCACCCGAAATAACAATAAAATCCCAACAAGGGAACAAAAGCAACATAAAAATTTTCCAGCAAGGGAACAACAACATCAAAACAACCATCCCGGTAAGGGAGAATCAGCTATAACCAATATTAGCTCAATTCCTACACAGCTCAACTACTACCAATATTTAAGCATAAATAAAGTCCACGGGAATAAACTCAATCTTTACTCAATATCAAGAGTCATCAATTAAAGCATCCAAAGTGTCATTTAAGAACACAACAAATATCAATTTAAGACTCACAATCATACTCGACACCAACGTATAGATACTCGTCACCATGTCTATACGTCATACTCAACAAGAAGCAAATAGCAAATATGACTCAACTCCTAATCCCTCAAGCTAGGGTTAGATCGGACACTTACCTCGATGCTCGAACACAACTCAAGTCTCAATTATGGCTTTACCCCTTGATTCCACCACCAATCCAGTCGAATCTAGTCGCAAGTTACTTTTTTTTAACTTGAAGAGCATACTTATATTATATATAAAATAGGAGGGCTAGATACCCTTAATATTGTCCTTAATACATATTCTATCATAATCTACCATTATGCATTGTAAGGCGTTATCATTCCCTAATGCATCCAAACATCCACAGTGTTCACTAGAACAGTTTCTAGCATAAACATAGCCATCTTAATCCTTGCCATATATATCTATAACAAAGTCGGGTGGTAGAATAAAAGTACATATTTATTGTAACTAGTCTTCCTTAATGCTTCTTTTGACAAAACATGAGCCACCATATTTCCTTCGCTGAAACTATGCCTGAATAATATTGTCCCCTGCCTGGATGCCTCCTCCACCAATAATCTGCATTTGTGAATTAAAATATTATTAGTAGGGTAATCTTTACTAATAATGCTAATAACCTCCGTGGCATCAGTTTCCACTTTTATAGGGAACATATGTTCCTTGATGATTAATTGTAATACACGTAAAAGGGCTTGTAGTTCCGTATGTAACGGTGAGGTTGCTTGGATTTTCATTAAAAAACTATCTTCCACCTTCCCTTTGAATCATGAATTACTCCACTGTTGCCCCCTTCAATATTGTTGCTATTGAATGTTCCATCTATGTTGGCCTTGAGCCATCCTTTTGTTGGTCGTTCCCATTTGACATTTAATCGTATAACCTTGTTGTGAAAAGTCTTCTTGTTTGTTAATAAGGAGTATTCACTTGTGTAGGCCAAAAATTTTTCCACCTTTATATAAGAGGTTTGGTTGTTGATGTTATTATGGTTTCTATTGTTCCAAATGCCCCAAAGTGTGAAAAGTAGTATTTCTTTCCAAGTGACATACCCCATTGGAATTTTGGGAGATGTATTTAGTAAGGAGATGTATTTAGTAAGGACTCCAACCATTCATCGGTCGTTCCGAAATTTGTTATGGTCACCCCTAGATTTTGCCATAAATTCTTGACTATGGGGCATTCCCATAAAATGTGATATATAGATTCATTAGTGGTCTTACATATTGGGCATGTTGGATCTATATTAATACCAATCTTAGCAAGATAGCCTCTTGTGGGTAATCTCATATTCTAGAGTTTCCAAATGAAGAGCTTAATCTTGTTGGGGGAATGTAGCTCCCAAATGCAATTGATAAAGTGTGGCTTTGGGTTGTGATTATCTATTAACTTATAGGAAGATGATGTTGTGAATATACCACTGGGGTTAAGACTCCAATTGATGTCATTTTGATTTGTTATTTGGATATCTTGATCAATTGCATTTATGCTATTTTTAATTAGTTTGGGTAGGTTGAATGAAATTTTCTTTTAGTTCCACCCTTTTGTATCACATATGTCACTTATGCTTAGCTTCTCCTCATCTTTTTTTAACAGCCCTGAAATGCTATTGCGAAGACTAGGGAAATTTGGTATCCATTTTGTATCCCATATATTCATACGTGAGTGTCTATTTACTGGCCATATAATGCCCTTATTACATATGTTCCAACCAATTAGGAGACTTTTCCAGGTAATTAAGGAGCCAATTGTTCTTTTTCTTTTTCTATAAATGCTAATTAGTATTTTGGCCCATAAGGAATTAGTGTTAGCGAGAATTCCCCAAGCCAATCTTGTAAGGAGAGCTAGGTTTTTAGATTTTGCTTTCTTGATACCCAAGCCTCCATTTGACTTGTTTTTTGTGACTGTGTTCCAACCAATTAGGTGTAGTTTCCTCTTAGCGCTTGCAGTACCCCATAGAAAATCTCTCTAGATCTTGTCTATCTCTTGGAGTGTTTTAGTGGGGAGTAAATTAATTTGCATTAGGTGATTTGTCAGTGTACTTAAGGTAGATGTTATTAGACTGCATCCACCCGCCATACTAAGCCACTTAGCATTCCAATTATTTAATCTAGCCCGCATCTTGTCAAGCAAAGGCTGGTAGTCCTTGTGCCTAGGGAATTTATTTAATACTGAAAAACCTAGGTAATTACCAAAACTATTACTAACAGTAATCCCAAGCATGTGAATAGCCATATCCCTCGTATGTTTTTTACAACTTCTAGACATGACTATCTGTGATTTTGCCTTGTTGATGACTAGAACTGATAACTTGCTAAAATCCTCCATGCATTTTGTTAATATTCCTAAGGGTTTTTTGATTAGCCTCACCCACTAGATTCAAATCATCTGTAAAAAATAAATGAGAGAGGGGTGGTGTCCTAGGATTCATTTTAATAGGCACCTAATTTCTAATATCTACTTCATGGTTAATGTTTTTAGAAAGCATATACATATAAGTATGAATATGTAGGGGGACATGGGATCTCCTTGTTTAATCCCCCTTGTGGGAGTGAATTCCTTAGTTTTGTTACCATTAACTAGGATTGAAATTGTACTTGTGGTAACACAGCTGAGGATGAGGTTACTAATCTTCCTGGGGAATTTGAAAAAACTAAGTGTTCGATAGATATATGACCATTCCAGTTTGTCGAACGCTTTTTCTAAATCAAGCTTTAGGACCACTTTTTATTTTCTTTTATAGTGGTTAAAAGTCTTAAGAACTTCTTGAATAATGATTGCATTGTCACTAGCTCTCCTTCCCTTTATAAAGCTGGTTTGTTCAACATTGATCAATCGGTTAAGAAAAGGCTTGATACTGTTAGCAATCACTTTGGTGATAATTTTATAAATCATGTTGCAAAGACTTATTGGTCTAAAATTTCTTAGTGTGTTAGCGTTATTGATTTTTGGAATTAGGCATATATAGGTTTGGTTCAACTCCTGGGGTAAAAATGGTATGGCATAGATTAATAACCTTGCTACCTAATATATGCCAGAATTTCTGGAAAAAAAAGGATGTAGTACACCAGGCTCTGGTGCCTTGTATGGCTTAAAAAAATACGGCTCTTCTAATTTCTTGATTTTTTAATGGCCTTTCTAGGATTGAGAGGTCACATAGGGTAAAGTTAGTAGCATCATTTTTAATAAAATTATAGTTGGTCCTATTATGGGATGTTGTGAAAAATTGAGTGAAGTATTTAGTGACATGATCCATTATGGAGGATTGGTCTTCAATCCAGTTTCCTAGATCATATTTGAAGAAAACAGCATTGTTTCTTCTCCTCCTATTAGTAGATTTTATATAAAAAAAATTTAATATTTGCATCCCCTTCATTCAACCAATTAATTCTGGACCTAATTTTCCAATGATCTTCTTCCAATTTGAGAATTGTGTTATATTCCTCAATAAGTTTGGTTTCAAGGTCTTGAAGGAATATACTTGTTTTGTAATTGATAGAATTTTGAATCCCATCGATCCTTTTTAATAGTTTTCTTTTCCTAAAAAAATATTTACAAGGTTAAGTTTTTCCATTCCAACATATTTTTCTGGAAAATTTCAGTCCCCCCATTAAATCCTTATTTTCCCAGCTAGTTGAGATAAGCCGGTTAAAATCCGGATGTGTACACCAATAAGTCTCTATACGAAAAGGCATGTCCTTATTCGAATTAGTTATATTATTAAGGTTAATAAGAATAGGGATATGATCAGAATAAATTTTTGGTAGGTGAGTTATGGTTACATTCACATAGGCTTGTAACCATTTATCATTAGAGTAAATCCTATCTAGCCTCTCCATGATCAAATCTTTTTTTTCCTACCGTTGTTTGACCATGTATACTTATACCCCTTGAAACCTAAATCCACTAAGTTACAATAGTCTGGATAGTTTATTAAGGATTTTGCTCTTTTTTGGTTTATATTTCTACCCCCAAACTTATTAGTAGTGTTAGTAACTTCTGTTGAAACCCCCCCTCCCCTACACACTAACCATGATCCTTTATACTCATCATAGATACTCCATAAATTATCCCATAACATGCATATATAATGAACATCATTACTAGCATAAATTGCAGTAAATAACCAGGACAAGTTTTTAGGTTTTACCTCGATCATTGCATGTATGGCTTGCCCATTTCTAGTGAAATTGTTGATTGTTACCACCTCATTGTTCCTCAAGATTACAAAGCCTCCACTCTTCTCTATTGAAGGAACCTCAATCATCTCTGTAAAGCTAAAAGCCTCTAGGATAGATAGGTGACTTTCCATTTTTGTTTCCAATAGTGCAACCAAATAAGGCCTGTGGGTATCCATTATTTCTCTAAAATTTCTAGTGAAGTTTGCATTGTTAGCACCTCTAACGTTCCAAACCACAATATTTTTAGGTTGATGCATGGGGGTATTATTGGGGGCGGGGGGTTGTTGTTTGGAATCACCCTTAGGGAGGGGACCAAGATCACTACATTCTTCCCCACAGTTAGGTCCTGTGGTGATCGCATGTCCAGTGAGCATTTGTACAGTGTCATTGGGCAACTGAAGCTAGATTTACTATCGACCATATCACTGAATATTAGTATTTTTACCTCGTTTAGGCTTGAAAAATCCACTACTGGCTCTCCAAGTATGGCAAGTTTTCTAGCTCCTCTCCTTCCTCCTGTATCCCTTCTTGGTTTGGTATGTTTAGTGGTGGTTCTTGCTCCTCCATTGGATCTGGTTGTGGGTCGTGTTGTTGATTGTGCATTGCCTAGGCATTCCACTGTGTGAACACTGTGTTTAGAAGCATGAGATCCGTCGAAGCAAAGAATGGAAGGTTTAATGGTGGATTTTGGTGTATTTGTTAGTTTGGGTGGTTTGGAATATTCCGCATTTGTTGCATGTTGTTGATCAGGTTTGGATTCATTGATGGGGCTAGTGGTTGAAAGTTTAGTTCATCCACATTTGGTTGACATAATTGTTCATGGCAAAACTCATCCCTTTTGAGATCAGTTGGGCTAAGAAGTGAGTGTTCTGGATGATCAGTATAGATTTCTACCCATTGATATCCATGTTGAATGTCATTACATGGCCCTGTAGCCCTAGTTCCACACATGATTGTGGGATGTGATTTGGTGGGCTTGGTAGTTGCGCATAAATTACTTGATTTGGGTGGAGTTGTGGTGGGAGATTTGGGATGTTGTTCATGTTGGAATTGCGAGAGAGATGAATTAGTTGAAGTATACGATATCTTCTTCTTAGTGTTAGTGGGGTTCTGGTCATATTTGTGAACTATAGAGTTTATAGGAGGGGTAGTAGTGAGGTGATTGGGGGAGTCCCATATGATTACTTGTATTTGCTTGGTTTGGGCAGGTTGTTGCGTGTGGTATATATCCATATCTTGCATAGATATATCCTCCGCCACTTGTCCACAATTGTGTTCCAAGTGTTTTATGGATGATTGGTCGTGGGGGTTGGGGCATGCATGTATGAAGGGGGTGTTATCATTGTTATTAGTTAGATAATAGGATTTATAAGGTGTTTGATTATTTCTTTGGTTCCCTGGTTGGTTGTGTTAGTAATGATATCCATTTCCATCATGTTAAGCAAGTTATTTTTATTACTAATTGTGACAGAATTTTGTTCCACGTTTGTGACATTTGTCATGTGGAAAGAAGCTTGTTTTTAATGCAAAAAACCTGATTTTTGATTTTCTTTATTGATTTCCAAATTTTTCAAAACCTTGTGTTGTTCCACTGGTTTTGCTAGACTACTTTAACCTTCATCATTTTATTCTACCACTTGATCATTATTGAAAGAATTAATTTCGTTATTAGGGATAGATTTTGGCTTGGTAGGTTGAGTGTTTGAAGGATTAGTTAAAAGTTGTTTATTAACATCACTTAAATGTTGAGTATTAAGATACTTACCTGACACTGCATCAAACATACAAACATTTATACCTGGTGAGAGATTTGCACCAGCCTTGTGTATACGTTGATTGGCCATTTTTGCTTTTCCTTTCCTTGGGAATAAAGCTGTCATCCATTCCCCTTCCTGCTCAGTGCTTGATATTGGTGGCTCCATGTATGTCTTACTTTCCATTGTTACAATTGGTGAACTATCTTATGGGAAACGTATGCTTATGTGTCCTACCTTGCCACATGTTTTGCATAGGATATCATTTCCTTCATATAAAATTGGTTGTTTGTGTTGCCCAATTAGGATATAGTTTTGTACTGGTTGGTCGAAGGGCAATTCCACACACAATCTAGCATACCGTCCTCTTAACGTAGCTAAAGGGCATGCATCAATTTTGAGCAATTTTCCAATACAGTTTCCTATTCTTGATATAATTATTCCATCGTAAAACTCCGTAGGTAATTGGGGAAGACGAACCTATACAACTGTAAAACTTTGACGTGCCTTTTTTGCTACAAAATTTGGTACCTATTTTTGGATGGAAAGAAAAAATCCATTAACAAACCAGGGGCCATTGTACAGTATTTTGATCATGTTTTCTTCCTTGGCCAACTTAATAGTGTAATATTCTTCTCCAAGATCAATGAGAGGAAAGTTCTAATTGTTTTCCCATAAGTCTTGTAATCTTTTATAAGTTAGTGATGCACCAACCTTTTGCCTATAAGTTTTATGATAATTGAGAATTTTCAAGGACTGTACATACGATTAATGTCCTCCGTAGTCAGATTTATTTGCTTCAAGGCGGCTGTTATCACCCCTGAGCTTGTGACATCCATTTCTGATTGTTGTATTTCCATAGCCTGGGATGAAATATTTTCAGCTGCTGGATTGGCATTATTGTCGATGAAGAACTCATCATGTAGGAGTTTTTCCTTGTAAGATGGTGTGTTTGAGGTTTGTGGATTGAGTTTATCTGGTGGTTTTGGAGGAGTATGGTTGGGGGTAGTAGATTGTTGTTTTAGTGAAATGTCACTCATTCTCTCTCTGAATCATTTCTTCCTTACAACTAAGCCTTCACATGTAGGGGTGGAGCCAACTAGTCGCAAGTTACTTACTTACATCAATAAATGTTAAATGAATCAATTTGAATGCATAAAAAATAAATTTCCCAAAGTTTTGCCCAAAAAGTCAAAAAAAAAACCCGGGCCCACATGGTCAAAACCCAGGATTCGAACCAAAACCCGATTACCCATCCCCCCACGAACCCAAATATATAATTTGTTTTGAAATCGGACCTCAAATTGAGGTCCAAATCCCCAATTTTTGAAAACCCTAGATTCTACTCAAAACACTCAATTTCCCCCACAGAAATCTTTGATTTTTGGTTGAAATCATATTAAAAGATATTAGTGATTGAAGGAAATGAGTAAAAACTAACTTACAACTAATTTGGAAGAAGAGTTATTCTTGAAAAATTGCCCAAAGGAGTTTGTATTTTGAAAAGATGTCAAAAATGGTTAAAATCGGCCAAGTATAAAAAAATGTAGGTCTCAGTTATGGGAAATGCGAACCGACTTGCTGATGTGGGAATTGCGAAATATTGTTCGCATTTGCGAACACTTTGAAAATCCCGGACTTTCACAATTGCGATAAAAAATGTCGCATTTGCGACTGGCCCTTCTTCGCATTTGCGAACCACTTAGTCGCATTTGCGATCAGGCCTGTACAATCCCCTTCTCGCATTTGCGAGACTGGCTTCGCAAATGCTAAGCCTGCAAATCAGAAATACAAAAAAAAATTTAAAGTTTAAAAATGCACCCGAGGCCTATCTAAAACTTATCCGAGCCCTCGGGGATCCAAACCAAATATACACACAATCTCAAAAACATCCTACGGACTTGTCCGAGTGATCAAATCGCCAAAATAACATCATATATATCGAATTAAACCTCAAAATCTATGAATTCTTTCAAACTTCTTAAAACATCAAATTTTCCATTTAATGTCTGAATCACATCAAACGACATTCATTTTCAATCAAACTTTACTGAAATGACTTAAACCATATATAAGACTTGTACCGAGCTCCAGAATAAAAAAAGGGGCCCGATACCATCGTGTTATAATCAAATTTCGTTTCAAATTTTCTTAACTAATTTTAGAAAATAATTTTTACTTAAAAATTCATTTCTCGAGCTTGGGATCTCGAGATTCGATTCCGGGCATACGCCCAAGTTTCATATTTTTCTACGGACCCTCTGGAACCATCAAATCACAGGTCCGGGTCCTTTTACATAAAATATTGACCGAAGTCAAATTAACTTATATTATAATCAAAACTTATCACTTTTCACAAAATTTCATATTTAAGCTTTCCGGCTATGCGCACGGACTGCGCACGCAAATTAAGGCAACTCTAAATAAGGTTTTCAAGGCCTCAGAGACATAGAATTTAATTTAAAACAAGTGATGACCATTTGGGTCATCACACCCAACAACAAAAAACCCAACCGAACTAAAACACATGACCCGCGCGACTGAAAGGCCAATAAATCTTCTTTTTTTTTTCTTTACCTGCTTAACATATTATCTCTCTGAATCTAAAGATAAAGAACCAAAAGTCTCTATTTCATCGATCCTCTTATTGGAAGGTTTCCTCTTCCACAACTATTTTTTCTTTTCCATATCAATAATATTAATATCCTAAAACCTCATAGAATAGCTCCACCTGCATATAGTTGACCCCATCAATAAATTACCTCACAAAGAGACATTAGTCCAACAGACACCATTTGAAAATAACCCACATAACCTCTTATTTAAGATGAATAATTGTCACGACCCCAGTTCAACCTTCATGAACATGTCATGATGGCACCTAGTTCCTACAACTAGGTAAACCTAATAGTGCGGAATAATCAATTAAAATTGAACATACGGAAATAACAACTGCATATAAGGCCACTCGGCCTATACAACTAAAAAAATATGCGAAAGTCTACAACTAAATCCCAAAACTTGGAAACTCACGGGAAACACAAGATAATAGAATGTAATAGTCTGCTCCACACCAAAATGTCTAAACAACATGAAAGGAAAGAAAGGAACTATTTGCTAAAGCCGAATAGAGTAGAGACTCCTGATCTGCAGACGTAGCAGATATACCTCAAGTCTCAGCTAGGACTCTCCACCACGAGGATGATACACCTGGGAAGAAGTACCTGGATCTGCATATGAAAAACATGCGCAGAAGAGGCGTGAGTGCACCATAGCGGTACTCAGTAAGTGCCAAGACTAACCTCGATTAGGTAGTAATAAGGAAGGTCAGGGCCCTACTGAGATAAAACATAATAAAGAATGAGATAATGGAAGTAGTTTAAATAAATTCTATAGCGAGAATCAAAACCAGGTAAATAAGGAAGAGCAGTAATAGAAAACAAAGGTAACAATACAAGGAAAACTGCCCTCAACAAGGAATAATAGCCGGGGGATCTCTTGGTATCCCGAGGATCTCTTGGTGTCCTTATCATATACTGGGGATCTCTCGGTATCCCGAGGATCTCTAGGTATCCTCATCATATCCACCGGGGTTCTCTTGGTATACCGAGGATCTCTTGGTATCCTCATCATATACCCTGGGGATCTCTTGGCATCCTGAGGATCTCTTCGTATCCTCATCATATACACTGGGGATCTCTTGGTATCCCGAGGATCTCGTGGTATCCTCATCATATACACTGGGCATCTCTTGGTAACCTGAGGATCTCTTGGTATCCTCATCATGTACCTTGGGAATCTCTTGGTATACCGAGTATCTCTTGGTATCCTCATCATATACAGTGGGGATCTCTTGGTATCCCGAGAATCTCTTGGTATCCTCAATAAGCAAGTCGGGGATCTCTTGGTATCCCGAGGATCTCTTGGTACCCTCAATAAGCAAGTAGGGGATCTCTTGGTATCCCGATATATATAGAAATACATATGCCAGGGATCTCTTGGTATCCCGCACCCTCAATCCAGAATATCTTGTGTACAGGGGATCTCGAGGGAAGCCGTCCCGTATTCCCAAATTAAAAACACAACAACAACAACAACTCATAATCTTAGAATAAATGTAATAATCAGAACAAGTAATAGAAATTTCTAGCCTAACATGCTTCATAGAGTGCAAGTGGTACAGCTAAACAATTAAGCAAATAAGTCAGCTAACCATTAAGCAAATAATTCAACACAGGTTTAAACTTACAGTCTAAAATAAAGCAGTAAACATGAAATCTTAATTTAAATACTTCAAGTAGGAACAGGTTTGTAACAATTAGCTCAAGTACGCGCTCGTCACCTCACGTACAAGGCACTCAAATATTAGGTAACAATCCTAAGGGGAAAGATCCCCCACACAAGGTTAGACAAGCCACTTACCTCGAACCAGCTCAATATCAACTAGAACCATGCTCTTGCCACGAGTATCCAACTCCAAATGGCCTAAATCTATTCAATTCAATTACACATTATGAATAACATCGCAAACACTTGATTTTGCTATTAAATTCAAAGCTACGGCATGAAATTAGGTTAAATAACCAAAATGCCCTTCAGGCCAACACCTCGGAATCAAATAATTTTCACATTTTCAGAACCCTCATACTCTCACGAGTCTAACCATATAAAAATCTCCAAATCAGAGGTCAAATGCTCACTCAAAACCCAATAGTTTGGTCTAAGAAGTTTTAACCAAATTCGAATTTTAATGATGGATTTAACTACAGAATGATGAAATATAACTATAAGGGATCAAAGAAACATTACCCAATAATTTCCTCTTCAAAACCCTCTGAAAGTCGCCCTTACCAGAGCTCAAATTGAGTTTTCTAACTTATGAAATCAAACCCTCGAAATTTTCTATATCTGCAAGGTGAATACCGCTTCTGCGGTCAAGGGACTGCTTCTGCAGTCCCGCTTATGTGGAACTCTGGCTGCTTCTGCGGATTCCTTTAAAAATCCCAGCTTTCGCTTCTACGGTTCCCATCTCGCAGAAGCAGATCCGCTTCTGCGGAATTCCTACCGCTTCTGGGGATTCCTGGAGGATGACCAAAAGTCGCTTCTGCGAAGCCAAGGCCACTTCTATGGCTCTTCTTCTACGGTTCCCAAACTGCAAAAGCGAAAAGATACTAGAAGCAGCAAAACTACTACCTCTCAACTTCCAAAATTTTTCCGTTAACCACCTGAAATCATCCCGAGTCCCCTGGGACCTCAACCAAAAATACCAATACCACCTAATACCTTATTAAAACTTGTACCCATCTTGAAAACAACTAAAACAATGCCAAAAACCCGAATTAATCAAACATTCAAGCCTAAGAACTTCAAATTCCAGCAAAACACGCTTTCGATCAAAAACTTACCCGAACCTCGTCCGAATGACCTGAAATTTTGCACACACATCAAAAATAACCTGACGGAACTACTGTAACTTCTGGAATTCCAATCCGACCCTCGGATCAAAAACTCACTATTGGATCGAAAACTTATAAAATTCAAACTTCGGCATTTCAAGCCTAAATGAGCTACGGAATTCCAAAATACATTCCGAACACTCTCCCAATCCCGAAATCACATAACGGAGCTAACGAGACCATTGAATTTCCATTCCGAGGTTGCCTTCACACTGTTCTAACTACAAACCACTTTCCAACACTTAAGCTCTCATTTAAGGTCTAAGGGTCCCAAAACTCTCCGAAGCTTAACGCCGAACGTCCCGGCAAATCAAAATAGCATAATTGTACTTCGGGGAAGTAGTTAATAGGGGATCAGGGCTTTAATTATTAAGATGGCCGGCCGGGTCATCACAATACGCTTATTCACATTAATCTCCCTAAGTGAAAAGAAACAACTAACGTGTCTATGTCATAAAGCAAACTATAAAAATCCACAAAAAAGGACTCAACCCCCACCCATATCAAAAAGTCTCACTGGTAATGATAGGTACAATCTTTTCAATAAAGAAATGATTAAAAAAATCTCCTAAGAAGTTATTAGAGGCTTTTTGTTGTACAGTAAAGCTTAAACTATCAAGCAGAATTTTTTTTTTAAATTCCTGAGCAAGCTTTTCGAAGATGTCGTTATACCGATATCAGGATCAACCTGTTTAAGCACCTTGAAAATGTAGATCTTGTAATTCCAATTGACTTATTTGCCCTCTTATTCTTCTTGTCTCTTGTAGCGGCGGCGGCCTTGGGGAGTTTTTTTTCCGGCCTTTGATTTCTCGGCGACGAGGGTTTTTTTCATCTGCTGGTATGTGGTTTCAGTAGTTGAATTGGCTTGTGGTGAAGACAGTGAGAGGTTTGAAGCACATAGGTGGTGGAGGGGCTTTGATTAGGACACAGGTGGGTTGTTCTTTTACTCAAATGATGCCACGTGTTATGTCCATTAAAATGGGCATAAATATAAAATTTTATTGGACGTCAGGGGTATATGTGAACGGATAGTATAACGGAGTATAGGATTGAACAATAAATTAAAGTAGAAAGATATATTTGACCCATTTCCGTATATAGCTATAGGCAACTTGTATTGAATGACCCCATACAACTATATACCTTCTTAGTATACAAAATGAGCAAGTTGTTTTGTAAATATTTAGCTTGCAATACAAGCATGTAATTTTCTCATACTTTTATTCCGTCCTTTAATGTTTTGGTACAGTAGTATAGTCGCAGATAGTTGTAGTAATATTCTAGAGAAATTATATGCTCTGTTGATATACATATATACCATATTGGTATCACATGGTACTAGAAGTCTTTTTTGCTACTTATACTTTTATTGCATTTTTCAATATTTTATTGTCATTTTTATTCTAACTAGTATATATGGAGATTTGGTTGCCGTAGATTATGTTTTCTTGTTCTATAACTAGTTGTATTACTTCTAATGGTATAGATCAAGGTTTGTATGGCAATCACGTGTTGATTCTTAGAATTTGATTATGCAATTTATTGTGCTTAGCAGCAATCAATGTGATATTCAGTGAATTAGATCAAGTGACAACTAATATTATTCTAGTTTAATAAATGAATTTAATAAATAAGAAATAAAAATAAATAAAAGGTATATTGTAATAGTTATATTAAAAAAGGATGAACAAATATTTACTATATCAGTTATTTTTTCTTGTTGTATAAAAAAAGAATAATAAAAAATAGTTAAACAATAAATAAAATTAGATTATGAAGAGAAAAAGAAAAAACAAATTTAAATAAAATTAGAAAAGGAAAAAAGAAAAGAATAAGAAGAAAAGGATAAAAAAGAAAAGGACAAAAAAAAGAAAAAAAAAAGAAGAACAGAAGCATAGAAATAAAAAAAGAACTGGAGAAGAAAGAAAAAATTTCCCACAAAAACTATTATGAGTAGGAAATGTAATTAGTTTATGCTAGAAAAATAAATGGATAGACAAGGGTAAATAATTTTATTTTTTTGGGTAACTGTGTAAAAAAAAATCTCACTTTATACCCATTAATTTCAAACTATTTACCCTTTAAGTCTAAACTATTTATTACTCCTATCCATGCAGCCCAAACTATTTACCCGCTAATTCTAGTGATGCTTTATGCAAACAAGAACTGAGGGAGACTTGTATTGAAGGCCACATATGTTCCCCCATTAACGCACTGTCATGTTTCTTTTTGCTTTTCTATAAGACTTTTTGTGTTCCTCCAAATCCACAAAGCTATACTATTGATTTCATATACTCGAAATTAAATCAAAAAATAATCAAATTTCATAAAAGAAGAGAACATTATATTAGAATTTTGGATCACGATTGTTTGATTCAGTATTAAAGTATAATGTCATTTTCATCATCGTCATCGGCATCGGAGGATGAAGATGAGGGATTCGATTCTGATAGAAACATACACGGGAAAGCAGTCTTTATCTACAATCGTGCCCCCAAGTCTCGTATGTATTTCCTTTTCAGGAAAGGGATCAGGTGAAGAAAACTATCAAGTGCTCGAGGCTTCATACTTCAACACTCAAACACTTGGGGACTACATAATTTATACAGCCAAGTGTACGTAAAAGGCAAACAAAATTGAGGAAAAATCAAGCCTAAGAAGAAAGTGGAGTGGAAGTTACCAAGCCAAGGCATTCATCATAATGTTCTTTCCCATGAAAATAATGGAGTCACTTCTCAAATCCTTCCTAATGTGGTGGAGCTATAGGGAATTCACTGTACTTCATAAACAGTTAGGGAATGACTATGTACTAAAACGGGTTATAAGGAAAAACCCTGTATCTATTATTCTCTTTTTGTAAATCTGTTACAAGAAAAACAGTTACGAGAATGTTATAGATGTAATTCAAATACATGTAAGAATGATTCACGACTTGTCAAAGTTCAGAAGTAGAAACTTGTTCAAGTTACTTCGGATAAACATGTGTGTTCCTATTTCTTGTATCGTATAAAAAATACCATTATGAAGTTGGGACGTCTTTTTCATCAAGTGTCAAAATATAAAAGGGCCCTTTTTATGAAACTCATGTCATTTGACCATGAGGATAACAAAAGCATTTTGAGACAATCAAAATGCAATTTATTCTTTAAGTCCTTAAAAATAAAAGGCATGAATGAAACAAATGAAGGTTTAAAAACTAACTTCTTAATATTTTAAAAACTAAAGACCAAATATAAAACTTGGTCATCGAAACTGATCACACAAAAAGTGCCCCTTAAACAAAGCTTGGGGACTTAAATTCTTAAACTTCTAGCCAGGAGTTTAGTTACAAAAAGTTATCACAAAAAACCAAAAACTTTGAACATGGATTTCCAGATCGGCACCTGTAAAAAGGGAAATTTAAAATTATAAAAACTACTTAAGAGGAAGGAAATAAAGAAATATCATCAACGGGCTCAACTTCAATCGCATCATCAGCAGCTAAGGATTGATCTTCAGTGGCAGTACCCACGGGAAAAATCTCAACCTGGTTAACAGCAATAGGTGTGGATGAACTTAAGGAAAGAGCAACAATCTTGGCAATCTCAACAAAATGGGGACTTCAGATACAGTAGACATGGGGACTTCAGAAGCTTCATCTATGGGAGTTTCAACCAAAGGAATTTCAGTTACGAGAGGACCAGTCTCGGGAGATGAAAAATCTTGTGGTTGCTGTGTTCGCTCAATAGTTTCATTCACCTTAGCCAATTCAGATTCAAGGTTGGAATTTTCTTGGATCATCTCTACCAAGATATCTCACCGATATTTTAGAAAAGTCCAACTCACTTCAATATTGGATGACTCCTCGAGAAGTTCATATTCTTTCTCCCAGGCAGTAATCTCACTCTTGAGTTCATCATTCTTAAGTAAAACTGAATCATGAGATGATTGTAGTGAGGAGTAAGAATTTTCCAAGGCTTGGATCTTGTCTGTAGAGGCTCGCAATTCTTCTTGTGCTCGAGAAAGCTCTTGTACTACCTCCCCTGCATGCATCTCCTTCTGAGTTAACAAAGCTTTTAAAGCTCTATTTTTCTCGGTGGCCTTGGACACCTGCTCCAAAAAGGAAGATTCAAGAAGTTCTTTTTCCTTCTTGGACTGGTCTGAAGCAGCCTTAAGCATTGCCGATTCAGAGGTTAGAATTTGAACTTATTTTTCCAGGGAACTCTTTCTTGTCTCTAAATTTTCCATATCAATCTGTAAGCTCTCGAACTGGCCCTTCCAATTGTTGGCCTCCAATTGAGAATCTCAGGCAGCTTCTTCTGCGTTATTAGCAGTCTTCTCTAGGTCATGAGCCAGTTTCCCTAAAAGAGGGACTCGATTTATAAGTTCGGTACCAATAAGGTTGACCTGTTCATATAAAAAAGAAAATAAGGTTAAGGCTTCCAAAGCAAAAATCTTGGTAAAACAATAAACTAAAGAATACCTTCAAACTGGCATGCACAATGTCATTTAAGAGAGTCATATTACTCTGACTCTTAAGTTTAGCTTTCTCAATAGGGCCAATCAGAGGTGTGAGCCATGTGTCAGCTTGCCCATACTTCCTCAAAAGTCTCCTATTAGCAGGAACTTCAATGGCCACGCTCCTCATAGCGGAATTTCTACTTGTGGAACCCACTTCTATACGATGAACTATGGGAGGAGCGATTATTGAAGGAGGGATAGTAGAGGAAGGTATGGAAGTAGCAGATAAGGGAGGTAAAGAAACAATCACAGGAACGGTTGAGGTAGAAGAAGACAGGGGAAGCTCATCTAGAACTTGTCCTAAAGGGCCACTACTAAAACCATTGATAAATAGCTGGTTTATCGAATCAAGAGTGTCAGATGGAGGAGAGACGTCATCATCGGGAATGATCACATGGGAAATAACAGGCTCGGAAAGAGGCAGGTTAGGAGAGATGTCAATCTCATCTTTAGAGACAATACGTCTCCTGGCTCGTGGTATCGTTATCAGGGAACCCTCACCTTCTCCTTCGGAATCATCTTCTAAGATCGATTTTCTTTTCTCAGATCTCGGAACTATATCTTGATCCGCAGATCCCAAGAATATATCTTGCTCACGAGATGCCAGAACAACCTCGGGAATGACTTTTCGAGTGGCAAAACCTAAGAAAAGGAAGGTTAAAAGCAATGACAATGAGGATAATTAAACATAGGTATGGTAAAAGATAAGAATTCTCACCATGAGTTTTTGGTTTCCAACCATAACGACTGGAGAGGCTTTTCCACGTTCTACCTTCCATTGGAGCAACTTTTATTAACTTTTCTACCCAACCACGTATATTGGGTACAGATTCAACAATACCCATGGTTGCTCAGAAGAAAAGAAGAAAGATAATGAAAAATAGGTAAACCTGAAAGTTAAAAGGCACGGGCGTATTTAATACTTACGTGCAAAATTCTACTTTTCTGGGAAACAGATGTTCTTTTCACCAACTAAACCCACAGTGGGAGCAGCAATGTATCGAGCATACCAGCCGCGGTTTTTATCATCTTCAGGACTCACCAAGACTTTTTTACTCCTAGATGCTAAACTGAGCACACTATTTCGGAAAAACCTAAGGGAATAAAGGTGAATTAAGTGGGGGAAAGTAAATTCCACATCTGCTCTTTTAGCGAGATGCCTCAAGCAGGCAATAAATCGCCACACCATTGGTCCAATTTGACCCAAGCGCTCATTGAAAAAACGACAAAAGTCTAGAATGACCGGGTCAATGGCCGGTTTAAACCCTAGAGTGAAAGGGTAGGTGTAAACAAAGGAATAGTCTATTAAGTAAGAGGTAATTCTTTGATTTGGATTAGGGATGATAATAGGAAAATCTTCAGCCCAATGACATTCCTTTCGAACTACAGGTGCTAAAACACTTGTAATTTGAGTGGGATAGGGATCGGCACGATCTAAAGAGGCAACTTGAGTTTTTAGAGACTCTCTTTCGTGATAAAAGGAAAATTCAGTGGGGATTATTTCATCCACCAAGGGTTCACGCAGTGGCTTAGAAGAATCCCTATCTCGAGAAGAGCTCCTTTGAGAGTGCGAACCCCTGGTCCCAGAAGAGGGGCCAGAACTAGAAGGGGGAGTTGAAGTGCTACCACGAACAGAGCCTAAGTTGCGTAATCTACCTCCTCTTCTATGCCTTATCGGAGCATTAGGGAAGTTACTCAGAATGAGAGTTTTTCTAGGGTTAGAACTCGAAGAAGCCATGGATGTAAACGTTGAAGCAAAGCAAGAAATAATTCGAAGTAAAAGTGTTCAATACGCTTTATGAAGAACAAGACAAAAAGAGTGGTTATATTTATACTATTGGGAAAAAGTACGATGATGAAGGAACTGCAATGATAATAACTTATACTTCGTAAAAGTAAAGCCGAAAAGAAAGCCTCAAAAAGTGTTACAAAATAGTGTAACCAATGAGGAAGCAACACGTGTCTAGTGTATTAAAAAGAAGTGAAAATTGAAGCGTCAACTTAGTCAGAGTATTAATGGTGACAAAAATTCTCCTTTAATGAATTTCACTTCCCAAGTATTCAAACTGGTGAATAAATAGAAAGTGGGGGGACTATCGGTATTGGGAAAAATTGTATGCATAAATGAATGGTAACGTATCATGACATGTGGCATAAACAATAGGTGATAATTGGTTTAAGAATTATAGACTGGCTCGGACAAGAAAAGAGGTACGATACAAAAGGACAAAAAGGGAGGTACGAGACAGAATGTTAAAAAATGTACGAGATGAGAGGCTCAGCAACCCCGTACTTATTTAAGTTAACCCCGTACCTATTTAAGTTCAATTACCTACGAGCAACCGGAAGACTAATGAACCGGGCTAAAGGAGAAGGTAGAAATACCGCATTTCAAGAGTAATAAATGCTGGAACTGTTAAGGAATATTTCTATTCAATATAATAATTATGTAACATTGTATTTAATATCATTAATTATTCATAATAACCTCATTATGAATTAGATGTAACGGACATCCCTAAAGATTCCTAAAAAGATCTATAAAAAAGGGAAAATATGTAATCAATTGGGACACAAATTATTATTGGAATAAACTCTAGTTTACTAGCTTACACATTTGAGTACTTCAAAATTCTCTTCTTTATTTATTTTTTTCGATTATCAGTAATCCGATTCTTCTAAATTATAGCTTTGACTAAAGAGTCTATTTTTTGGTTAAACAACAGGGAAGTTAATGAGAAAGTTATTACCTATTTTCACGTCGCTTCTTTTATATTGAATCTCCTGTGTGCATTTTCTCAAAGAATTTGTGCTTTTGATTTATTTATTTTTTGAACTCATAACTTTTCATATTGAATATCATTATATATGTAAAAACTTTTAAAAATTTCAACAAATATTATATTTGAACTCATAATTTTAATAATATAATTTCAATACTGAAAATTTTTAAAATTAAATCCATTAAATTTAAACCTTAGATCCGCCTCTACTTATCACGCCATCGCAACTTTTGATAGGTACTGTGCTCCTTTAATTTTAGGAGAACAAAATATTTGAAAATTTTACTAAATTATTATTTTTTTGCCGGATGGATGTTATTTCACGTTCCAAATGGATTGAGAGTTGAGACATCTCATGATCTGTTACTATATCTTTTCTTCCTCTGTGTTTACACCGCCTATTGCCACTAATAATAACTTGTTTGGCCAAATTTATTTTTGACAAAAAGTATTTTTTTTTTGTCAAAAATATTTTTGGCGACGAATTGATGTGTTTGGCCAAGTTTTTGAAATGAAAATCAGTGCTTTTGAGAAGAAGCAGAAACAGTTTTGGAGAAGCAGAAAAAAATAGTTTCTCTCCAAAAGCACTTTTGAGAAAAATACACTTAAAATAATTTTTTAAAGATTGACCAAATACTAGTTGTTGCTCAGAAGTGCTTTTCAAACTAATTAGCCAAACACAAACTGTTCCCCACCAAAAGTACTTTTGAAAAAATCACTTTTAAAAAAAAATACTTTTCAAAATAAGCTAATTTTTGAGGCTAAGCCAAATTGGACAAGATTCACTGAAATTTGACAAAAGCATTCTAAATCTTTGCACGAAAAAGTATTGTTTGTCTTCTTGCGTTAGCTGTCTACTTATTGATTTTCTATTTTGAGTTTTTATGTAGTGGTCGTTCAAAAGATATTAACATAATTAAATAAGTTATTACATAATTAATTATTAGTAAAATTATAAGAAATATTAATTCATAAATTCATAAAAAATATTTTAAAAAATAGTATAGTAAGTTAAGCTGCATTGATATATTAAAATAATTAGACTTCTATTTTAGTTACTATTATAACCATCCTAATTCCTAACGAGGTAGCAAAGTTTGTTTATGTGCTTTAACCGTCATCGTTTTTATCGTCTTTTATTTCATTTTCATTTATTTATAGAATTTTTACCTCCGATAGCAAAAGTTAACACCTTATTTATTTTAAATAAATATTATTTAAAAAAATTATATTCTATAGATACCTTTTAATATTTATAGCAAAATATCTAATTTTGATTACCTCCTAACCTTAAGCCACTAAATATGTTATTCAGTTATACTATTTTCTTTCTCTCTCTACTTTGATACATGTCATTATCTTCCCCCATTCCCTAAAAACACGATGTTTAATCTCAAAATTCCTCTCACCCACATCACCTACGTTCTTTCCTATCCCAATTACTATTTAGAGTGGTTAATAATTAAAGTTTTCCTTGTCCAGTTCATGCCAATGCACTACTCAAGGGTACAAATATAGAAGGTGTTGACGTTTGTGACTCGAAATAATAATGTTGCTACTGAGCATATTTCCTTCAGGGAACTGGTATCCAAAGGTGCTTCCCCATTGGATCTGATGGCTGTTACATTATGCGAGGAGAATGCAAAACCTGGTCTCTATTTTCTATGGTGCCGAAAATTAGGCTTTGTTTTCTTCCATCCAATCTTAATGTGGGCGATGTGCACAGATAGCCACTAACGGCTCATGACTTTATTTTAAAGCCAGCATTTTAAATGTCTTTAGTCTTTAGCCACTGGTTTAATAAACTTTAACTGGTCGGACGAAAATACCCTTCTGCTCATGTCCTTAACTTCAAGACTTCAGGACTACATGTCCTTAACTTTTGAACTTGAAACTCTAATTTCAGGACTTCAGGACTACATGTCCTTAACTTTTGAACTTGGGACTCTAAGTTCAGGACTTCAAGGTTACATTTCCTTAACTTTTGAACTTGGAACTCAAACTTCAAGACCAAGCGTCCTTAACTTTTGAACATGTAATTGTAAGTTAAGTACTGCTTGTCCTTAACTTTTGAACGTGTAACTGTAAGTTAAAGACTGTCTGTCCTTAACTTTTGAACTTTAAACTCAAAGTTAAGGACTGCCTGTCCTTAAGTTTTGAACTTGAAACAATAACTTAAAGACTGCATGTCCTTAAGTTTTAAACTTGAAACTATAAGTTAAGGATTGTCTGTCCTTAACTTTTGAACCTGAAACTCAAAGTTAAGGACAGAAAGTCCTTAAGTTTTGAACTTGAAACAATAACTTAAATACTGACTGTCCTTAAGTTTTGAACTTAAAATTATAAGTTAAGGACTGTTTGTCCTTATCTTTTGAACTTGCATGTCAAATTTAAGGACTGTCTGTCCTTAACTTTTAAACCTGTCATGTCCTTAACTTTTAATCTTTGAACTCAAAAGAAACAAAAATAAGTCTTTTTTGCACCTGTTTTGTGCCCTTTTTTATTATAAAATATTACCTTACTTGATAAAAGAAAACCTTTGAACATTCACACAACTGGACAAATATGAATTAGGGAAAGTTATTAGCAACTAAAGCAGATCTACGTTTTCAATTTTGGGATCAAACATGTAACGATGTTGAAGGCTACGAGAATTAACAAATTTAGAAGCAAAATGCAACACAATGCGAAATAAGATTAAAGCAATGCGAAAGAGAGGAAGAAAGGGTAAAATTATCCATTTTCTATTAGTAATGGCTATTTTTGCTGAGCATTATAATTAGTGGATAAAAATTAAAGACACCCTAAATTAGTGGCGACTACACGCCATTTTTACTCTTAAAGTTTGGTGGATCCTTCTTCACAAGCCTAGTTCTTGATTTTCTATCGCAAATTATCTCTGACTTTCTTCATTTCTCTATTGGAAATTTTTCTGGGCTGATTGTTGTTTCTGAAGTTGGTATGGGATTGAGGAAATTGAGGTCTCAAGAGTTGGGTGTGGGATTGTATTTCTATGTATTTCAGTGTATTCATTTATCTTTTTTTTAATTGTATTTCAGTGTATCTCATTGTATTTCATGTATTTCATTGTATTTACTATCTCGTCGTATTCCATGAATGTATTCATATATTTTTTTAATTAATATAATTTATGTATTCAGATGTATTATATAATTTCTCTGAAGATTGCTATGTTTTTGGGGTACTTTTCAGTTGATAATCTTTTTTATAACTAGAAATACAAAATTTGTGTGTTATAATTGAGTTTGTGGAGTTATATTAGGAGTCTATTATGTTAATTGATTCACTTTCCATTTAAAAATAGTGTAATCCCTTGTTCCACACTATGAATATAGTCGAATACAATAATTTGCCCAGCTGTAATCCCTTGTTTCACGCCATGAATATAGTTGAATACACTCGAATACAATAACTGATTAGCTGGACTTCCCTGATTCACGCCTATTTTTGCCATTGTATTCATTAATACAGTAGCTTAAATATATCTAATATATCTTATAACAATAGAAAACGTATCTACAATCCGTAATATAGCAGATGGTATCTATAGATAGATAATTACCACTAAAAGATAGTGTTTTATGAAAATTTCTCTTTATTCATTATAACTTCTTGTCCACTTCTCTTTTCTTGTATCCATTTTCCTTTTGGGTGGATGGTTACCAAGTTTCTAAAAAAATTATTTTTATAAAACTACGCAAGAAAATTCGAAATGGATAGGATTGAATTCGGGTCGGCTCAACAAGATTGAGGTCTATGACCAAAACTTAATCGGACGCCTTTTTTTTTTTAAATATCAATGTCTGGTGGTCTTGCCCGATGGAAGAAATAAACTTTGACGATTACATTTGTCCTATTATCAATATTGGGTAATAAGCTCCAAATTGATATCACATTATGTAATCTAATAAGATAGAGTAAATGAAATTTAAAAATTAGACAAGAATTGTGTTTAAACTTGAAAGCCTTATGACCTCCTTCTTTCTCGAACCTTTGCTTGTATATGAATTGTGACATTGTTGCTGATTCCTTTTGTATTAAAAGTAATCCCTGAGTTTTCTCTTCCATACCTGTAGATTCCATCGCACTTTGCATTGAGTTGGTGTCACATTTTGTTTCTAGATTTTTGTCCTGTGTATCTTCACATTTAGGCTTACTGATCCTCACCATGTTAGCTTCCTCATGTGATATGCATTCTTCTCCTATTGATTTCTGCAATTGGTATCCTTCATTATTAATGTCCACAATTGCATCCTTTGTCCATTTATGCAGCTTCAACACATTGCAAAAGATAGCCAGTGTCCAACAAGTCTTGTAGTTGAAACCATTTTGCCTTTGCTCCTGGTTCATCACTATCCAAATTTTGTACGCGCAGCCTCTTTGTTTGTGTTAAAACTAATTTTTCTCTTGCGTAGCCTCTTTCCAGAATAGCCCCAAATATGTACTTCCTTGTATGAACCACGAGGCATTATTTCCCATCAAGCACAAAACCATCCGATATACACTATACAGTTGCCCAGGAATTGCCTTGCTTTTGTCATCTGTTGTGTATGATCTCCTGTGTTTTTTCCATGTTGTCCTTGACCAAAACTCATCCTGAAGTAGCCAACAAGCTTTCCATGTGAAAGTGTTAAGCCCATTTGAACCCAAATTTTCCATATGAATTTTCCTACTGTGACATGCTGATACTGTAGGCGTTTCAGTTATATCATGTTTAGGTCCATTTGCGTGTACTGTCTCTTTACTTGATATTGATCTCCTTGCTTTTGGTGATAGCTCATGACATGTATTTTGTTGATGTAATATGGGTTTGTGGCCATGATGAGCCAAATTGCCCAGAATTATGTGCCAAAACTAGAATTTTCCAAAGCTTATGCAAAGGACTGTCCAAAATTGCCTTCTCATGCTTGTGCTTGCCATCGTTCCTTCTTCAAGGGAATGATTATTAAGTACTAATACCACCCATCGAAGTCGTATTAAATTAAAAGGTATGAGTACATTTACATTTCCTGTAAAAAAGAAAAAATTGTTAGTGAAAAAAATGATCAACACCTTCTCCTCCAAAAGGATTTGAAAATGTTGATCCTGCTCATGGCCCTTTTCCAGTAGTCTCCTTTCCATTTCCTGCATCACCTCTGCTTCATTACATTCCATTTCACACTGTAATTTTCCAGTCATTACAATCGGACGCCTTTTTTGAAACAAAACCTTCAAATATATATATTTTTATTTAATGTATATTTTTTTCTAACTTATTGAGATGTGAAGTGGACCTTGGATGTTAAAATATTTTCCTTTTCTACTTTGAAGTACTCAATATTTATAAAAACAAATTACTTATTGAGATGTGAAGTGGACCTTGGATGTTAAAATAGTTTCCTTTTCTACTTTGAAGTACTTTGAAGTACTCAATATTTATAAAAACAAATTACTTATAAATCTATTACTAATAAAAATTGGGCTCCGCTTTCAAGGAATTTGGTGGGATAAACATAGTGTAACCTACCTTAATCAAATATTTCGGATTCGAGCCCTATGAATTTTATCCCATTAGTGTAATAACCTGACTAGTCGTTTTACTTTTTGGAACCATGTTCCCCTAAATAAGACTTTCCGTACTTGCTCTTACTGATTTATGACTTTCGGGAATGGCTGGTTCGGGATTTGGAAGAGTTTGGGTTGAAATCGGAACATTTGGTTCCTTAAGGTTGGCTTAAAAGGCAAAGTTTTACTTCGGTCAACTTTTTGAGTAAACGACCTTGGAATCCAGAGTTGAAGACTCCAACAAGTTCGTATGATAATTTTGGACTTGGGCGTACGTCCGGATCGGGTTTTGGATGACCTGGGAGTATTTTGGTGCCTAATAGTGAAATTTGATCTCTTAAGGATTTTAAGTTCTTAAATATTTGGTTTGGAGCGGGTTTTATGTTATCGAGGTTCGAATTGATTTCCGAGATCGAAAATAGTTCTGTATTACCATTTAAGACTTGCATGCAAAATTTGGTGTCAATCCGAGTAGTATAAGTATGTTTCGTTGTGTTGGAAGTAATTTGAAGAAGTTGAAATTCATAATTTTGATTCAATTGGTTTTAGGGGGTGATTCTTAGATTTAGCATTATTTCGGGCGTTTCTGAGGTTCGAGCGACTCTGTTTTATGATTTCAAGCTTTTCGGTATGATCGGGCAGGACCCGGGGCCCCCGAGCGTCAATCGGACGAGGCTCGAGGGAAGTTGGAAAAATTGGAAAGGAGATAAAGCTCTAGCTATCTGTCATAACCGCACCTGTGGTTGGTCAACTGCAAGTGATAGACCGTATGTGCAGTCAACCCATCGTAGAAGCGGCCAAGGGGGATGAGCCCAGGAACTGCAGATGTGGCTCTTTCTCCGCAGAAGCAGTTACATGAGAGAGGCCCAAAGACCGTAGAACCGATCCAGACCGCCTGACCAATTTCGCATAGGCGGACCCCCTCTCACAGAAGTGAGACCGCAGATGTGATCCCCTAACCGCAGGTGCGGAAATTGTAGAAGGAAGTGCCTTCATTTAATACGGGAATGTGTCATTTTTGATACAATTCCACCATTGTTTTGGCTATTTGGGAGCTTCCAAGGAGAGAAATTCCACCTAGCATCTTGAGGTAAGTTCATCCTACTTATTTTTAGTTTAATACTTGAGTCTTGAGTAGGTTAACACACAAAGATTAAAGAAAAATTATGGGATTAGAGCAAAACCTAGAGTTTTGATAAAAATTAGGTTCAACCACGAAATTTGTTATAGAATGAATTAGAAATCCTATATTATTGATCCTTAGGTTATAAAGAACAATTTTCTTCAAAAATTTCGGAATTTGGGAAATTACTTTAGTAGCTAAAATACGAACTCTTGAGCTTGTATTGACTAGTTCTTACCTTGTTTAGTTAGTATTGGATCGTTCGACTCCAAATAGAGGGTTTGCGCATGTTCTTTATATTGGGAGTATGCTTTGGAGCGAGGTGAGTCTCCTTTCTAACCTTGTAAGAGGGAATTTTCCTTATAGGTGAGTTAATTAATCATGTGTTGCTAATTGTGGGGGTTACGTACGAACGAGGTGATAAGAGTCCATGCGTAGCTACATTTTGTTAATTGTCGGGTAGTTTAGGACCCGTATAATGCTATATTTTCAAATATGTATATCTTTTAGTGTTAATCAGATCACTTAGGACTTGTTAGGGGTTGGAAACAAATGTATAAGAACGCATGCACTTACTTGATAACTTGTATGAATTTATTTGACTATGATTGTGCCTTATGTGCTTTCTTGATGATATTTGTAGATCGGGTCGATCGCCTCGGTAGAAATAGATGCATCTACGGTTCGCACCATTCGGCCCTCTGGCAGTGCACATTTCCTTTTATGTTGGACCGAGCCGTGCGACCTAGGCATAATGTGCGCATGACATCTATATGAAATCTTATTCATGACTTACTCTGATAAATGCCTTGAATTGAAATCATATAAGACATGACTGAAACTTATATATTTTGATATCTGTAGACTCTGAGCTTGTTATTTTACCTATGTTATCCATGCTTAGTGTCTTAAATCATTATTGGTATTGACCTTAGTAAGTGTCATGTCCACCCCTCGTCACTACTTCTTCGAGGTTAGTCTGGATACTTACTGGGTACATATTTTATATATACTCAGACTATGCATATGTACTTAAATGTGCAGGATCTGAGGCAGGTATATCTGGCTATTAGGCTGGTGCACATTCTTGATAGAGTCCCGAGATTCCATGATGAGTTGCTCCTTTCCTATGGCGCTCAGCAGCGTGATGGAGAATCTCTGTACTTTTAGCTGTCTATTCTAGTTCAGACAATAGGATATATTTTATTCTTTTGTGTATTCTACTAGTTGCTCATATACTTGTGACTTCTGGTCTTGGCACACACATTAGTAGATTATTCTTTTGGTTTGTATAATTATTATTGTACAATGTTGATTATCACTCATTATTATTTAAATGAAAATATTGTCGGAACTATTTTCATAAAGTAAAACGAGAATTTACTAATATATAGAGTTGGCTTGCCTGACAACAGTGTTGGGCGCCATTATGACCTGTAATGAAATGGGATCGTGACAACATGGTATTAGAGCACTAGGTTCATATGGGTCTCACAAGTCATGCGTAAACTCGATAAAGTCTTGCGGTATCTTCAAGAGGCTATAGGGTGTTAGGAAATAACTCCTTTTTCATTTCCTATCATGCAGTGGTTAGTATACTAAATTTCCCTCTTTTATTCTCTCACAGATAGTGAGGACGCGTACGGCAGATGTTCCAAACCTGGGAGGAGCTGCTCCCCCCATTACTAGAGTTTGAGGCAGAGCTCGGGGGAGGGTACCGGTCCAAGGTAGGGGACGAGGGCATCCCAAAGCTGTTCCAGTAGCACCACCGGCGGATCCTGCGAGAGATCCTATCATAGAGGAGCAAGGCAAGATGGCCACAGCTGAGCCTACCATGGCAGACTTCATGACAATACCGGGTTTCCAAGAGGTCATAGGCTATGGTTCATGGATACCATGACTCAGGCTTGTTTATTTCCAGTAGATCTGCTACATCACAAGTAGGTGGGGGAGCACAGATCCCTACTATTCAGGCTTCTGGTCATGCAGCTACAATATATCAAACTCCGATTGCACTACTCGTGGATGGGAGCTCAGCCAGTTACAACAGTAGTGCCCGAGCCTAGACCAGCTGTAGATGGTAATCCGCAGAAGTTATTAGATAGATGGACCAAGCTACACCCTCTTGTCTTCGGAGGGAGCGTTATAAGGATGCCTAGGATTTCATTGATAGGTGTAGGGATAGACTTCACAACATAAGGATATTGGAGTCGCATGGGGTTGACTTCACAACTTTTCAGCTAGAGGGCAGGGCCCGTAAATAGTGGCAGTCATATGTTCCTGGCAAGCCTGCAGATTCTCCTCCCATCACTTGGAGTCAATTAACACAGTTATTTCTGGACAGGTATATCCCACCCTCTGAGAAGGAAGAGCTACAGTATCAGTTTGAGCAGTTTGAGCGGGGTCAGATGTCTATGACCGATTATGAGGCAACGTTTTCTGAGTTATCCCGCCATGCATTGATGATACTTTCTACTGATGCAGAGAGGGAGCGGAGGTTCATTGTAGGGTTGCATTCTAGCACTATAGCCAATATGGCCCGTAAGGTTGAGATGGGGACTTCATATCAGCTAGTGGTGGAGATTGGTCGGAGGATCGATGGCTACCATCTGAGAGGTAGGGAGTAAATAAAGCAGGTCAAGAGGGCTAGATTCCCCAGAGAGTTCAAAGGTGCCCCGAATAAGGGTAGAGGTCAGTTTGGGAGAGATCATCCCAGCAGGCCCCCATATTCAGCACCACCACTTGCTCGGAGTGCTCCAGCGCGCCCATATTTCAGCGCCTTACCAGAGAGTTCTTATCGCCCGCCAGCTATTCATGGTTCCTCCAATGGGTATTCAGGTCCCCAGGGTTTTTCTGGTTCTTATTTCAATACTATGCCAAAGGGTTCATACCGTCCACCGGCTATTCAAGCTTCTTCTAGTGGGTCTATAGGCTATAAGGGTCAGCCATAGGGGAAGTAGGACCCTGCTTGCGAGGTTGTTTTGAGAGCGGAGACCTTTGTTATATGAGAAGATACTGCCCTAGGCTTTGGGGCAAGGCAGTGCAGCAGGGTCAGCAACCCATGATCAGAGAACCATCTGCCTAACTGCCTAGAGGTGGGGGACTGACAGTTAGAGGTCATCCTATAGGTGGAGGCCAGATAGGGAGAGTTCAGCCAGCTACTACTCAATCAGGTGGAGGCCAGCCAGCCAACACTCCAGCCAGATTCTATGCTCTTCTGGCCATACCAGATACATTGGCCTTAGATGCCATTATCACATGTATTATTTCTGTCTACAGTAGAGAGGCTTTAGTTCTATTTGATCCAGGGTCTACCTATTCATATGTTTCATCTCTGTTTTCTTATCTCCTCGTTATTCCTTGTAAGCCTTTGGGCACTCCTATTTATGTGTCCACTCCCGTAGGCAATTCTGTGGTTGTGGATCGAGTCTACCGGTCTTGTGTGGTCACATTTTGCGTTTTTGAGACTAGAGCGGGTCTCTTATTGCTTGACATGACCGACTTTGAGGTCATCCTAGGTATGGATTGGTTATTTCCATACCACGTCGTCCTAGATTGCCATGCCAAGACTATTACATTAGCAATGCCAGGGTTGCCAAGGTTAGAGTGGAAGGGTTCCTCAATTGATACATCTATCCAGATTATTTCAATTTTGAAGGCTCGACATATGGTCGAGAAGGGGTGTTTAGCTTATCTAGCTTATGTTTGGTACACCACCACAGAGTCTCTAACGATTGATTCAATTCCATTAGTTCGGGAGTTTGCTGATGTGTTTCCTTCTGACCTTCCTTGCATGCCACCAGATTATGATATTGATTTCTGTATCGATTGGCTCCATGCACCCAGCCTATATCCATCCCACCGTACCGTATGGCTCCGAAAGAGTTGTAGGAGTTGAAGGGGAAGCTTGAGGAGTTGTTGTCAAAGGGGATTGTTAGATCTAGTTTGTCACCTTGGGGTGCACCAATGTTTCTTGTAAAGAAGAAGGATGGTACCATAAGGATGTGCATTGACTACCGCCAGTTTAACAAGGCTACCATCAAGAATAAGTACTTGTTGCCGCGGATTGATGATTTGTTCGACCAGTTGTAGGGTGCTAGCGTGTTTTGTAAGATTGACTTGAGATCAGGGTACAATCAGTTGAGGATTCGAGACTCAGATGTTCCGAAGACTACGTTCCGTACTATATATGGTCATTAAGAGTTTCTGATGATGTCCTTTGGCTTGACCAATGCCCCAACGATGTTTATGGACTTAATGAATAGGGTGTTCAGACCTTATATTAATTCCTTTGTCATTGTCTTCATTAACGGCATCTTGATATACTCACATAGCCTAGGGGAGCACGAGTAGCATTTGAGAGTAGTGCTTCAGACCTTGCGAGAGCAGAAGCTATATGCTAAGTTCTCCAAGTGTGAGTTTTGGCTGGAGTCAGTGGTATTCTTGGGGCATATTATGTCAGGAGAGGGTTTTAAGGTGGATCCCAAGAAAATTGAGGCAGTTCAGAGTTGGCCACATCCTACTTCAGTGATTGAGATTAGGAGTTTCCTGGGGTTAGCAGGTTATTACCGGCGGTTCGTGCAGGGCTTCTCATCTATTACATCACCTCTTACTAGATTGGCCCAGAAAGGTGCTCCTTTCCACTGGTCCGATGATTGTGAGTCTAGCTTTCAGAAGCTCAAGGCGGCTTTGACTACAACACCAGTTCTTGTGTTGTCTTTCGGTTTAGGGATGTACATGCGTTGTCTTGGGTGTGTATTAATGGAGGAAGGGCGATTTATTGCATATGCTTCAAGTCAGCTGAAGATTCATGAGAAGAATTATCCTATGCACGATCTGGAGTTGGCAGCGATTTTTCATGCTCTTAAGATATAGAGGCATTATCTGCATGGGGCGTCGTGCGAGGTTTACACGGATCACCGCAACTCACAACACTTGTTCAAGCAGAGGGATCTTAAGTTAAGGTAGCGTAGATGGCTTGAGCTACTGAAGGACTCTAACATCATCAATCTTTATCATCCAGGCAAGGCAAATGTGGTCGCGGATGCCTTAAGCATGAAGGCAGAGAGTATGGGTAGCTTGGCATTCATTCCAGTAGAGGAGAGGCTACTAGCCTTGGACATTCAATCCTTGGCTAAAGATTTATGAGGTTGGATATTTCAGAGCCTAGCCGAGTCCTTACATGTGTTGTTTCTCAGCCTTCATTATTTTTTCTTAATTAAAATGATTGTGGTTAAGTGTTATTACTCACTAATCTAGTAATTCACTTCTCGTTATATTCTTACAGAGACTGCCAACGAGAATTTCGTTAACTAGAGTGAGTTTATAGTTTCTGGCGAGCCCCGAATTATTCGCATGGGCAAGGAGCGTATTAAGTTGGTATTGTCCTTTTCTTTTGAACTCTTAGAGCAGTTTTGTTAGTCATTTTTATTAGTATCACGAGTATTTATTCGTTATTATATATTAGTGTCATGAGTATTCATGGTGGAGAACCGTTTGAGCGGTGGATAAAGATTACTATTTGTTTTGATAATATTGGTCGATTTTGTTATTGCTTTTTGAGACAAAATTTGTGGATAGTCCTAAAATTTTGGAACTGTGTCTGATTTTCTATAAAATACAGATGAGATTTATTAGGGGATACTTGTTCCTAAGTCTTGTTCATGATCCTTAATTAGTTGGTGACAATTATAAATGATTATGAGTTTATGACTTTTGAAACTATATGTAGGTGACTAAGCGCATGTTTGGCCAAACTTCTAGGAGGCCAAAATTATTTTTTGGTTAACAAAATATATATTTTTGAAATTTTGAGATGTTTGGCCACGACATAGAGGTGCTTTTGAGAAAATAATATTTTTGATTTTGGAAAAAACCTACAAATTTTAGATTCTTCCAAGAAGTTGAAGTAGAAAATTAATTTTTTAAAGATAAAAAATATCCTTATCATAAATTCATATTATTCCTTATTAATTTAACCTTTTCCTTTCACCTTTTTTGTTTATATCATCCCTTTCTTCTCTTTTTTATTTTTATCAAAAATAATTCTCCTTCTCTTATTCCTCTTTGAAATAATCTCTCCACTATATATAGATCTCTTTATTTTTCTTTCGTCGTTATTTTATTTCGTATTACTCTTTGAATGAATAACGTTTATCACCAGATTCAAACATGTTTCTTACAAGATATAATTTTCTTTTCTTTTATAGTATACTAAATTATATGTTCTCCAGTTTATTTTTATATTTATATCTCTTTTTCACGTGCATATATATATATGTTATTGTTGACAGAATGCAGGATCACCTAATTTGTTATTTTCTCAAGAATAGAGATTAATTTTAATATATGTAACTTGTTAGAATATTATTCTTTTGATATATCTATATTTTATATTGATTGAAATATTTCATATTTATTATTTTATGTTTTATACTTTAATTAAATAAAAGCAAAATATTACTTAAATTCTTGTATAATAAATATTTAAAATCCTATCAATTTTTTTAAAATAATACTAATTGTAAACTAGACCTTTTCGGTCCTTTTTCGTAATTAAACACTTAAAAGTACTTTTTGAAAAAATTGACTAAACACAATTTCTGTAAAATGAATTTGTTAAGCTTCAAAAGTAATTTTTTTTATCTAACAGCACTTTTAAACCAAAATATTTTCAACATAAATAAATATTAATTTTTAACAACTTGGCTAATAATTTTACTCTTCACTCCTCAGAATCAATCAAAGTGGCCAGTCGGCACTGGCTAACTAGCCGATATTTGACTAGTTTGCCTATTACATATTTTCTCTTTTGTATGTATATTGGTGAATGAACTTTTCCTTTGGTTCCCAATCTATCGTTACAGGCCACTCCCATCCAACTCTATCACAGACTATAATATTTTTAACCACAGGATCAACTATTTTATCTTGTATTATACACTCCGTTCCTGTTATAGATTCTTGAATTTTTATTTGTTCTTCCTTTTCAATGGGATTAAAAGGAGTAATTTTTAAATTTTTATTTATTCTTCCATAAAAAATAAAATTTTTAATCTTAAAAATAAGGCGACTTATCAATTTTATAACATAGAAAGATACAACCTATTTGGCCAAGCTTCAATAATTAGCTTATTTTGAGAAATGTATTTTTTTAATTTTTTTTTTTAAGCTCCGTTTAAACTAAAAGAATACGCGGTTGAAAGGTGTTAAGTATAATATCATGCCACAGGGAAGTTAATGAGAAACATCTTGTGTTATTACATATTTTCACGTCACTTCTTTTATGTTGAATCTCATTTGTGCATTTTCTATTGTGCTTTTGAATTTTACTAAATATATGAATTTGAAAAGGGCCCAACACTTAGGGTGTGTTAGGTACGAAGGAAAATGTTTTTTTAATTTTTTCATGTTTGGTTGGCTTAAATGTTTTGAAAAATATTTTCCGTATCAATTTATTTTCCTCCGATTGGAGGAAAATATTTTTCTTATCAAGAGAAGGGAAAACATTTTCCAAAGCTCCTTCTCAACCTTTCCCACCCTCACCAACCAACCCCACCCCCTCTCCAAAAAATAATTTTTTAAAATTTCAGTTTTTCCGTTACCACCCCTTACTACCGCTCCACACCCCCTCCCCCCCTCCCGGCGTACACAAATTTTTTTTTTACTTTTTTTTTGTAATTTAAATTTCTGTTTCTTTTTTTTTTTTTCGTTTTACTGCACCCCCCTCCCCTCGAAAAAAAAAAATTTAAATATATTTTTTAATTTTAATTTTATTATTTATCGGTTTAAAGACTCAAAATTTTACAAATTCCAAAATTATGAGTTCGGAGGTTTATGTGTTTGGATATTTACGGGTTTATAAATTATAAAGTTTACGGGTTCGAAATTCCGCGGTTTTGAAAGTTTAGCGATTAGAAAGTTAATGAAATTAGTAGGTCCGGAAGGTTGTTGGTTTGAAAGTTTATGACTTCATGTTTATTATATTTAAATTATTTATGAATATTCTTGAGAAGTCATTTTTCTTAATTTGCGTACCAAACACTAAAAAATGAATAAGATTACTACTTGTTTTCTAAAAAAATATTTTCTTGAAAAATATTTTCCACGAAAAACATTTTCCGTTATATCAAACACACCCTTATTCCCAATATGAGCCTAAAGGGTGCTTATAGTTTTCCAAGTGGCGTATGATTCTGTATGTAATAGCGGCTTGACCAGCTTTGCAGTTTGTTAGAAAAGTCCACATGAATTGAACTGAGATGAACCTGACAAATGGGTTGAAGATATTGGTGGTCTTAATATGTGGAATGGTGCTATAATGTGTTTTTTTTTTAATTTAAATTTTTGATCTTTTGATCTTTTATCCGGTATTCAGTACATGTTTTGAATTAGATAAATCTCAAATCAACAACAACAATTTGATCCCAACATGTGGGGTCTGGGAGGGTAGTCTGTACACAGACCTTACCCCTACCTAATGCAAGTAGAGAGGTTGTTTCCAGTAGACCCTCGGCTCAGGAAGGGCAAGAAAAAGAAGAAGATGGAACCAAGGAAGGAAAACAATATCCAATAATAGCAACACGGAATACAATATCTGAGGCGAACAAAACCACCTACCGTAATAAAAACCAAAGAATATGAAGGAAAATGCATGCTACTAAGGCTATCGGTGAACATTATAAACTACCTACTAACCTTCTACTTTAATCCTCGACCTCCACACCCTACTATCAAGTGTCATGTCCTCAGTGAGCTGAAGCAGCGCCATGTCATGCCTGATCACTTCTCTCTAGTACTTCTTAGGCCTACCCCGACCCTTCCTCAAACTTTCCATGGTCAACCTCTCACACCTCCTGACAGGGGCATAAATGCTTCTTCTCCTAACACGTTCGAACCATCTCATCCACGACTTCCGCATCTTGTCCTCCACGGAGGCTACTCCCACTCTGTCCCAGATTGTTTCATTCCTAATTCTATCTCGCTTGGTATGCCCACACATCCATCTCAACATTCTCATCTTTGTTACTCTCATCTTCTACACGTGGGAGTTCTTTACTGGCCAACACTCAGCCTCATAGATCATAGCGGGTCGAACCACCACTCGATAAAACCTACCCTTAAGTCTTAACAGTACATTTTTATCACATAGAATACCGGAACCGAGCCTCCACTTCATCCACCCACCCCCGATACGATGTATGACATCTTCGTCAATCTCCCCATTACCCTGGATAATAGAGCCGAGATACTTAAAACTCGTTCTCTTGGAGATAACTTGAGCATCAAGCTTAACCTCTACGGCTGCATCATGGGTCTCACTGAATTTGCACTCCAAGTATTCTGTCTTAGTTCTACTCAGTCTTAAACCTTTAGACTCCAAGGTTTGTCTCCAAACCTCCAACCTCGCATTAACTACGCTACATGCCTCGTCTATCAACACTATATCATCAGCAAATAGCATGCACCAAGTGACTTCCCCTTGGATGTGACACGACAGTACATCCATCACCAAAGCAAACAAAAATGGGCTAAGAGCCGATCCCTGGTGCAGCCCCATCACTGTCACACCTCCTTTTGGCGCGTCCCTTACCCCGGGGGGTGGACGCGAGGGAGCTTTTCCATTTAAAGTGACAATATTCAAAATGAGATTATTTTATTTATTTCAGAGTCGCCACTTGGAATAAATTACGGTGTCCCAAGTCACCGATTTATTTAAATCCCAAATCGAAGAAATTTCGACTTTCCAAATGAAGTCTGCGAACCAGAAATTCTAAATAAGGAATTTTGTTGACCCGAGGGAAGGTGTTAGGCACCCCCGGGTCCCGTGGTTCTAGCACGGTCGCTTAAACTGTTATAAATGGCTAAAATATCTGATTTTATACATGTTATAGATTACGTGCTCTTATTAAACTTCAAACCGCTTTATTCCATTAAACTTGTATATTTAAATTTCTTAAACAGAAAGGGCCCAGCTCGCAATGAGGTTGTTTCAAATTATGCTTCAAAGGGACTATTGGGTGACTTGATTATATGTAATCCTCATTTGTTCTAGTCAAGACTTTCGTACAAACATGCGTCGTTCGAATAAATTTAACATATGGTCGTGGTTACCTTACGTTTCGGATTAGTACCAGCTCCAGTTGAATTAATCCTAGCGTCGTGTATACAAAAATGATACGGGGGTGTTTGATTCACTATTGCATTATTTTCTGGTTGATTACATGAATCAAACGGTTAGAGAAATGACTATAACACTATTATGAAGATCATTTTAACGAATGCATTGTCAAAATTAAACTAACCATAATAATTAAATATCAACAACTAATACATGTCAAAACTTGGAATTAATTTCCAATTCGAAATGTATTCAAGTTTGGTACATTAAAAACTAATATTAAATTAAACCAGATGCAAATCCCATTAAACTGATGCTAACAGTACACTATCAGGAAAGTCCTAATTTAGTTTACAACATAACAAAATCATTCAACCAGCAATCCCACCGTAGAGCTTAAGTCCCGATTCCATTTATTGCCAATAGGAGAAAAACAGTCTCAAAGAGTGTGTACCTGATTTTTAACAGCAGAAATGAAAGAGGAAAGATCA